>JACCIY010000417.1:0-140854 GCA_025506505.1 Flaveria sonorensis
TGCAATCAAAGCTTTCGAAAGCAATTTTGCTTCAGAAGATATTTCAAAGAGTTTTCAAATTTTGCTTGGGAAAAATAAATGAGTTTCCTAGACTAAATGCTTTCAAAGAAATTTGTTCCTAAAATGAATTTAAGTACTTATACCCAAATTTAAGCTTCGGAGATACTTCAAGAATTTCTTCCGAAGGTAAATCTCAGATAAGCTGTTTAAACGATTTAGCAGAATTTCTTCCGAATGCAATTTTGTCTTCTTCCGAAGGTAAATTTTCATCATTCTAAGAGATATCATTTTAAAATTTGTTTTCTTCCAAAGAGAACTGGGCTTATGAAGTGATCTAATAGACAACTAGGACACACAGTTTTAGAAATAATATGATTAAGTTATTAAAAAATCTACTCAAAGTTAATCATCCCAATAGCTGATACAAGTATATTTAAATCTCTGTTCATCAAATGCTTTGTGAACAGATCGGCATATTGTCATTTGTGTTAACTTTGATTAGTTTTATCAATCCCTTTTCAAAATTATCCCTAATCAGATGATACCTGATTGATGTGTTTGGTCCTTGAGTGCTGCACAGGATTCTCTGTAATAGAGATGGCACTGTTGTTGTCTATGTGGATGGGAGTCTCTTTGAAATTGAACCCATAGTCTAGCATCTGATTCTGAATCCAAAGCACTTGAGCACAGCAGCTGGCAGCAGCAATGTATTCAGCTTCAGCAGTTGATGCAGACACAAATTGCTTCTTGCATTGCCAAGAGACTATCCTTCCACCCAGGAACTGACACCCCCAGATGTGGACTTTGCAGTCATGTTGCAGCCACCATAATCACTATCTGTATAAGCATATAGATTAAAGTCTGAATTCTTTGGATACCAAAGGCTAGATTTGAAGCACCTTTGAGATATCTAAGGATCCTTTTGACAGTGATTAGGTGTGACATCTTGGGGTTGGCTTGATATCTTGCACATATGCATGTGGCAAAAATGATATAAGGCCTGCTAGTAGTAAGATACATAAGTGACCCAATCATAGCCCTGTAGAGATGTTACTCACACACTCCCCTCAAGATCAGGACCAAGGGAGTGGTTTCTGGCTATGGGTGTCTTTGCAACTTACAGTCATATCATCTTGAATCTTGTAAGTATGTCCTGTACATACTTTGACTGACTGATGAAGATGCATCTTCAACCTGCTTCACTTGAATTCCTAGAAAGAAATTGAGTTCCCCCATGGCACTCATTTCAAATCTATTCTTCATCAGCATCTCAAAGTCTTTACAGAGCTTGGATTAGTTGAACCAAAGATGATGTCATCCACATATATCTGAACTAGCAATATGTCATTCCTGTTCTTTGATGAAGAGAGTCCCATCAATAGTACCTCTTTTTGTATCCATGTTGACAGAGGTATGTTGATAGTGTCTCATACCACTTTCTTGGAGCTTGATGCAGTCCATAAAGGGCTTTATCAAGCTTGCAGACATAATCAGGATGATCTGGGTCTGCAAAGCCAGGTGGTTGTTAATATAAACTTCTTCATCAATCACCCCATAGAGAAAAGCACACTTCACATCAAGCTGGTAGACCTGAAATCTTGGATGCAGCATAAGCCAGAAATATTCTTACAGCTTCAAGTCTTGCAACTGGAGCAAAGACATCAGTGTAATCAATTCCTTCTTCTTGAGTGTATCCTTGGACAACAGTCTAGCCTTGTTCTTGATGATGATCCTCTATCATCTTTCTTGTTCCTGAATACCCATTTGGTCCTATGACACTCTCCCTTGAGGAAGAGGACATAAGTTCCAAACCTTCTGTATTTGATTTGAAGCAGTCATCTTGCATAGCTTCAATCCAGCTTCCATCCTTCAAAGCCTCATCAACCTTCTTTGGCTTAATCTGGGATAAGAAACAGAATGTAGACAAACATGGCTGTCATGAGTTTGTCCTCTTGTTCTTACCCCTGAGTCAACATTTCCAATGATGTTTGTGGAGGGATGTGACTTGTGGATCCGAAGTTGAGGGATCACAGCAAGTTGGTTAGACAGATCTAAATTTGAGAAATTGGATCTGGCAATGAGGTGTCTCCCACCACATCAGCAACTTATCAAGAGAGACTTGATCCAATGAGTGTGTGACATCATTCATGTTGTCTTCATGGAGTGGTTTTCAGCATCAAGAAATTCTTGATCACTGTCACCACCTCCAGTTCCTCCTGCATTAGAGGTTCCTTCTCCTGAATTCTGAACCTCTGAGCTGGAATTTGAAGGTAATTCAGTTGAATCAGCAGTATTTGTCATGCTAGTGCTGATAGGAGCCTCAATTGCAGGGTTAGTCACCACTGGAGCTGAAGTAGTTCTTTTTGGTCTTCTCAGCTCAAATCTTGGATCAGGATCTTCTTTTGACCTATTATCTGTAGATCCTGAAACATTCTCACAAGATTGTTAAAACAGTTGGTAACTAAATCAAGATCAAATAGCCAATCCGGACCAGAACCTTTAAATGGGTGTGGTTCATTGAAAGTCACATTGGCTGACTCCTCAATGATTCTAGTTGAGATTGTATACTCTATAAGCCTTAGCTTGAGAAGAGTACCCAACAAAGTGTCCATCATCTGATTTCTCAGCAAACTTGGCTATTTGATCTTTGGTATTCAAGATGGTGCAAGGACATCCAAATGTTCTGAGAAAACCAATGAATGGTCTTCTTTTGTGCCACAGTTCATAAGGAGTCTTACCATGTGTCTTAACTACCAAAACTCTATTTTGCACATAGCAGGCTGTGTTGAACAGCCTCTGCCCAGAAGGTGATGGGCAGCTTAGAGTCAGACAACATGGTCTTGCAGCTTCAATAAGTGTCATGTTTCTCCTCTCAACAACCATTTTGCTGAGGAGTCCTGGAGCACTATATTGTCTTGAAATACCCTTTTCATCACAAATGTATCAAGGATTTGGTTTTTGAATTCGGTTCCTTGATCACATCTTATGATTTTGACCTTGTGATCAGATTGATTCTCAATTTTCAGAATGAAATTCTTCAAGATTTCGGGGTTTCATCCTTAGTTCTAAGGAAAAACACCAAGTGAATCTTGTGAAATCATCTGTGATCACTAAACAGTATGAGGTCCATTCCTGAATCATTACACTGGTAGGGCCAAACAGATCCATATTTGTAAGGGAGTAGTGATAATATTCATTTCCTTTGGCTTGTGAGACACTTTGTGTTGCTTCCTCTTCAGGCATGCAACACAGTGGTCATCACTTGTAAACTCTTTCTTTGGCATTCCAGTTACCAATCATTCTTAATCAGCTTAGTCATATTCTTAAAGTTTACAGCACATTTTTTATGCTAAAGGAAAGACTCATCACTATTTGCTTTAGACAGAAAGCAAGAAACTCTCCAGAGGGAGATGTTTCCTGCAAGTCCATCTTGTACAGGTTCCTCTCTGGGGGCTCTGAGCAAAATATGCTCTTGAGGAATGTCAACCCCGGTCTTGAGAACAATGCACTCATGCTCAGTAAAGAGCATGTGATGTTTTTGGTCACAAAATTGGACACACTCAAAAGATTGTATCCAAGCTCTTTGAAAAGTTTACCTTTCAATGCTGAGCTACCATTTGTAACCATGCCCCTGCCAGTAATATAACCTCCTGCATCTCCTCCAAAAGCAACTGGTCCTCCATCAATTCTTTCAAAGTTTTGAAGTAAGGACTCATTGCCTGTCATGTGCCTGGAGCAGCCACTATCAATGATCCACACATTTCTGTTTGCCTTTGGCTGTCCTGCTTAAAAGAATGATTTAGTTACATTTGGAAACCCAAGCTCATTGGTCTTGGGCTTATAAAGTTCAGATGAAGGTAATGAACAGTAAGTGATCCTATGTTCAGGCTTTGAGGATCATTTGCTGGACTGAAGAGGAGCTTTCAGTCTCAAGGTCTTCCTTCATCTTCCACACCACTTTGGAAGATTGGGCTTGACCTTCACTACTTCGGAAGTTTTGTAGCTTCTGAAGATTTGGAGACGGATCCTTCGAAAGATCTTGCTTTCACTGCAGCAAGCTTCAGTGCTTCAGAAGCATTCCTTTCTTCGAGACCAACTTTTCTTCCGAAGGCAATTTCCTACTTGCCTTCTTCTTCATTTTGGAGCTTCCGAAGGAAACAGATTTCCTTCCGAAGCTATTTGTTTCTTCTTCTTTTCAGAAGTTTTCTTCTTAATCATGTGGATAGTACTTGGGATTGTATTGACAATCCTTAGCCAGATGTGAAGTACTACCACAATAACACAATTCAAATCTTTCCTTCTGAGATCCTTTTTTTCCAAAGAGACTGGCTTGAACACTTTCCTTTTCTTTTTCCCCTTTTAGATGATGTGTAAGGCTTCTTAGGGTGAAGCTTTCTTTTGAAATAGATGGTTCAGGCTGTGTAGCAGTGACACACAGCTGATCAGTCTTCTTTGTTGCTGGAGTGAGTTGAAGCTGAAGTAGAACTCTTGGTACTAGAATTCTTGACAGGATCTTCAGCTTTCATCACCTTGAACCTACAGAGATAAATACTTGTTTCTGTTTGGATCAAAGGTGGTCTTGATCTCTTGAGCTTTTTGGATCTTCTCTTTGCTCTTCTGATCAAGTTCTTTTCTTGGTTTTGCTCAAACTAGCTTCTTTTTCCTCCTTAGGAGCATGGTGACCCTTTTTGGATTGACTCTCTTCACTCATCTCAGAGTCATCCCTCACCTTCTCCTCTTCATCCTCTTATCACTGGGGTCTATGGATGGCAGCTCATCTTGACCAGTTCCACACCTTGGAGATCTAACTGATAGTAGAGAGTGTGGAGAGAGCTATCTCACTAGATCCCAGTCCCTGCTTATTCTGATAACACACTTTTGCATGCAGAGATGAGGATATCATGTTCTTGAAGGTTTCTTCTTCAAGAACACATTTTTCTGCCCTGGCTTTGCTGATCACAAGCTCAGCCTGGCATTCAGTCAACTTGGTAATGAGATCCTTAATTTGAGTCCTGTAATGTTTGCTCATGTTTAAGAGTTGAAACTGTTTTCTCTAGATCTTCTATCTTAAGTTTATAGTCATTTTCAGCTTTTTAAAATCAATTTTAAAATATTCAAAGACTCAATGTCAGATCTCATTTCCAAGTTGTAGGACCTGTATCTATTCACTTTAGCAATACATTCAGGAGAGAAAGATGTTCAAGTACCTTAGCTTCATCATGGTCAGCCATGAGTGCTGGTTGGAGATGCATCTTCAGCTTGAAAGCTCCAGTCAAAGCCTCCTTCTTCAACAGCAACTGCAGCTTGCTGTCTTGGCTTCTCATTCTGGTGCCCTCTTTCAGTGTAGTTTGCCTGGATGAAGCTTGGCCACTATTTGACTTAGGTGCCTTGCATTCTCTAGCAAAGTGTCCCATCTGGTTACAGTTGTAACACTTGACTTTGCTCTTGTCCAGCCCAAACTTACCACTGGCAGCATTGCTAGGAAACCTTCTCCCAGTCCTCTTGTAGAACTTCTGGGCTCTGTGAGTGAGAAGAGCCATCTGCTGGACTATCTCCATGTACTCCAGATCATCTGGATGGATACAGTCCAGGTCTTCAAGAGTGAAAGGAAAGTTGCCTGAACTTTCATCAGTGGAGACAAAAGCTTGAGAAGAGCTTGTTCTTTGGAAGGGACTTCCTTGGATGTAGCTCTCTGGTGGGTGTCTCCAGGAAGGTGATGAAAGGACCCTTTTATGAGTTTCAGGGTAGCAGATGAGATGATGTTGTGTTCTCTGCTATCCCTTTCAACCACATGAAGGCTGAACTCTGGTGAGTGTTGGAGTTACCAGATGAATTTTGCATGTTCATCTCCATCTGGTATCACTGAGTATCCCATACAACTCAGTGAGAGTAAGGGTCTTGAGGTTTTCAGTCCTCTTAATGACCACACAATAGTGTGTCCATTGTCTTGGAAGAGAGGACATGAACTTCCTAACAATATCCCTGTTCTAATAGTTACCCCAACATCAGCCAGAGTATCCATAATCTCAACATACCTGAAGTATTGTTGAGCCATGGTTTCACCTATTTTAAAGATGAAATTTTCAAACTGCTGCTTAGGAGATCCTTCTTGTTCTCCTTGGCTTCATTTGAACCCTCATACATCAGTTTCAGTGCATCCCATAGCTGTTGGCAGGTTTGCACTTCTTGAAACCTTGTAGATGGGAGTTCGAAAGAGCAGTTTGGAGGGCTGTCATGGCTTTCTGATCAATATCAATTCTTTCCTAATCTTCATCAGAAAAACAGCCTCTCCTTTGGTATCATGCCACCACCAGCAGCAGCTGAAGTGGTGCATGGTACATGAGGTCATTGACAACAGACTCCCACATCTGGAATCTTGAGACTTGATAAAGCCTTCCATTCTTTGACACCAAGTGTCAAAATCCTCAGGAGTGATCAGTGGGGACTTTGTCATAGTTCCAGTTTCCATATCAGCTTTGGAGATAGCTGCCATTTGAAGAGTTAAGTGATGTGTGTAACTAAGAGGATTTGAAGATGGTGAGATCTTACAACAAGAGCCTGGATGCTCTGATACCAAGTGCAGGACCGTTAAAGGGGACTTTGCACTTAGTTAAACACTTAGGAGGATCTTAGGATCATTAACAATTCAAATAGGGAACTTAGAACTTTACTGAAGATACAATGCAACAACCAAGTAAAGTAAGAACAAGAACACAAGATATAGTTTTTAAGGAAGTTGTATATTGCTTCTCTAGTTCTATTACAAGTGTTGTACAAGTATATGTGAATACAAGAACCGGAGACTACTTATACTACATCCTACAACCGTCAATATGCAAAAAGACAGTTGGAAGTGACTAATTTAGACAACAAGATCAGCCTAAAGTCAAAAGGCAGATTGTTTTGACTAGTGACTATGACATGCATAGCTCACTGACTTCCTATTACAAAAAGCCAAAAAGGAACAAAAACAGAAACTTGCAGGCGAAGACCTTATCTACTTTATCATAAAGTATGGAAGTTTCACCAACTAGTTGATAGCAGGTGAACTACCAGAGCATGCAGCGGAAAGTAGGTTGCTTTATGATAAAGTTGATGGAAAAGGTATCTTTTTCTCTTTCAGAAGAGAAATCAGTCTTGTCCTAAGCAGCTTCGGAAGACTTTGTCTGTGATCTTCGGAAGACTTCATCTTTCTTTCAGGTTAAGAGTTGAGTCTTTGGCTTCGGAAGACTTACACTTGGAATATTTTCCAAGTTGTGTAAAGCTTCCGCAGCAGCAGTTTCTTCTGAACTTTGGCTTCGGAAGATTTTACACTTAGCATTTTTCTAGAGTGTGTAAAACTTCCGAAGCTAATTCACCTTTGTTCGAAGTGCATGTTGGTTGTATCGCCTCTTAACCTTCAGAGGTTCCTACACATACCTTTACTTCTGGTCTAAATGTTTTAGCAGAATACCTCTATGCATTAACATGGTTTTAACGTACTAATCCATTTTACAAAATAAAATCATTTGAATGTTTTGAAAGTATTAAACATATTCACCTGGTAAATTGAACAGAGCCTCTAAACTTGATAAGCTTTGTTTCTGAACCTCAAAGTAACTTAAGGATTAAGTCACGAGCCTCTAACACCTTGATTAAATCAGAACTCTATACTTGTTGTCTAGAGCATATACACCGGTTTCCTAATCTCGGGTTATCTTTATGGTGTTTAAAAGGTAGTAGAGAGTTTCGAGTGTGAAAGTAGGAAGACAATCAAAAGGTTATGAAATGAAATGAAGCAAGAGGCATCTATTTATACATGGATATTTCTTACTCATTAAGTATTTCTTACTCATTAAGTTTTATCCAACTTAACCATTAAGTCCAAAACTTAGCAATTAAGTTTTATATTTTATTCAAAACTTAGCCATTAAGTTTTATATTTTTCCAATCTTAGCTATTAAGCTTTATCCAAAACTTAGCCGTTAAGTTTCATCCTAATTTTATCTAAAACTTAGACATTAAGTTTTATCCAATACTTAATTGTTAAGTTTTATCCGTAGCTTAATTATTAAGTCGTATCGCAAAGCTTAGACATTAAGTTTTATCTAAAACTTAGTCATGAAGTCACGCTTGAAACATAACAATGATTATTTAATTGACAAAAATAATATGAAAATTTCACAGGTGTTACACAAAACAAACATAGCAGATTAAATATGATGTTTAAAACGCGAGTTCGAAAAGAACAAAAGATTAGAATGATAAGAAACTAACATAGCCTGTTTGTTTGTGTTTATACATCTAGAGCACATTTTAGCCCAATGTGCCCCTTATGACCTATGTATTTTTCTTAATTATATGGATTTTTTATTTGATAAAAATATATTTACTAATTTAACTTATTTTTATACAAGATACAATATTAAAGGGTTGAAAAAAAAAAAGGAATGCAACTTTAACTTTTAAAGGAACGAATAGTATATTTCCATCTTCAGAAGAAACGTGACTTTCTTCAAAAACAATTCTTCACGTGTGAAGTAATTGTTATTTTCTTTGAAAAATCATTTCTTTATAAAATGTTTACTAAAACATTAACCTCTAAAAATAAAGTAGTTAAATTATGAAACCCCTTGTAGGTTTTTTGAACTCTCTAACTATTTTATATATAAAAAAGAAATTTGCCACCAATATATCCTCTAAGGGACTAATGATTTGGTCCATACTCTATAATTAAATTCCATGGTAAATGAATAGTACCATGGATATTTAAAAATTTTAATATCTTGCTATCTTTTAGGTATTTATAAGGAGGTATTGGTTTCTAATTCATCTGATCGGACGCTAGAGGAAGAAGACGTTAATGGATTGAGTTGGTCTACGCTTCAACTTAAATTTTGATCGAACAAAAGAAAAAAAACGATTAAGTTGGTATACATTTCAACTTAAATTTTGAATGGAAACAAGTCGGATCAGATATAAAATGTTTTCATTCGACGATACAAATTCAAGTTACTCTATGTTCTACGTAAATTTATTCAGAAACAAAGCAAGTCGATTTTAGTTTACACGTTATCACACTACGTACTCTGCCGCCGCAACATGCGGCGAGCTAAATAACTAGTTAGTAATTAAATGCAAGCATAAGATTTACTATAGTAAAAAACGCTGAAATAATTGCTTATATTTTATATCAAACATTTTATTTATAATATATAAAATTAAGACCGAAGATACTCATTGTCAATAAACTTATGGCAAGTATGCAACAAATGTATGTGTTCAATATTAGACATGAAAAAAATAATAAAACCAACTACCATATCTTTAAATAATCAATTGACAAATAGCTTTTTGGCGAGATATGATGCCAATGCTCTTTGTCCATATTCATGATAATTGGTCCATATGAATTAATTTTTCTTCTTCTATCCATAATTATATTCACTATATGATGAATCCCATTAATAATAGGTTCTATACTTATTTTACATTATCACAAAAGGACTTTTATCATTATGACCCTTAAAGGAAAGAAGGAAAATGTAACAAAAAATAGTAAATTATATAAACTAGGTGTATTCCGCAACGCGCGCGTTGCGCGACTTGTCAACTTTTTTTTAACTGTGTAACTAGGCTCAGAGTTTGTCATCTGCGATGGCTGCAGCCGAGAATGATGCCACGCCAAACGACGAATACCTTTTTTCCATCATTATAGCCATGATATAATGTAGATCAACATACGACTATATTATACGGTATTAATTGAACAAACTAAACCCAACAGAACTAGCAGTTTCTCATGAAGACATAACCTTAGAAACATGGCTCACATGAGTAATAACAAACCACAACATCTCATGTATGTCTCAGAGGACCATACGGCCAACATCATCGACTCGACCCAACCGCATTTCTCATGATAAACAGCAGCACATCGTCATTGACCTAGCACAAACATTCAAGCATAGTAGCAACCATAGAACTACATCAAAATCTCAAAAACTTGAAGCTACCCACTGCCTTAACCATTGATAAAACAATAGAAAGAACACAGACCCAACAGGTCCGTAGATTAACCAGATCTACCATTAAAACCGAAAAAAATTAACGGTTTACAATCATCACCTTCATACAATGCAAATTTAGCTAGAATTTGCCGCTCAAAGAGAAACCCAAAAAATACAACGGATGCAATCCTGGACCAACATCGTCCATACATGCAGCCACCGGACCCACCACCGACGCCAAACGCAACACACAGACGATGGCCAGCCGACCGGCCGACGCTTGTGGATATGGCGGTTGTGAAGCAGGTGATTGAGGTGCAGGCGGTGGTCGTGACGTTGTAGACGGCCGCCGTGGCGGTTCAGGTGGCGGCGGCGGCGGCGGTTTAGGCGGCGGCGATTCAGGCGAAGACGATTAGAGAGAGAAATATCTCTCTCTAGAAACGCACCGGATGAGTCAAAACGAAGGTTTTCCCCCACTTTTCACGTTAATCACCTACCATCGAACCAATGCCCGGAATACTCCGGTAGAGAGGACATGAACTTCCTTACAATATCCCTGTTCTCAATAGTACCCCGACATCAGCCAGAGTATCCACAATCTCAACATACCTAAAGTATTGTTGAGTCATGGTCTCACCTGTCTTGAAGGTGAAGTTTTCAAACAGCTGCTTCAGGAGATCCTTCTTGTTCTTATTGGCTTCATTGGAGCCCTCATACATCAGTTTCAGTGCATCCCATAGTTGTTTAGCAGTCTTGCACTTCTTAAAACCTTTGTAGATGGAGTTTGGAAGAGCAGTTTGGAGGGCTGTCATGGCTTTCTGATCAACATCAATTATTTTCCAGTCTTCATCAGAAAAGTCAGCCCTCTCCTTTGGTATCATGCCACCACCAGTAGCAGCTGAAGAGGTGCATGGTACATGAGGTCTATTGATAACAGACTCCCACATACTGGAATCTTGAGACTTGATAAAGCCTTCCATTCTTTGACACCAAGTGTCAAAATCCTCAGGAGTGATCAGTGGGGACTTTGTCATAGTTCTAGTTTCCATATCAGCTTTGGAGATAGCTGCCATTTGAAGAGTTAAGTGATGTGTGTAACTAAGAGGATTTGAAGATGGTGAGATCTTACAATCAAGAGCCTGGAAAGCTATGATACCAAATGCAGGACCGTTAAAGGGTACTTAAACTTGCACTTAGTTAACACACTTAGGAGGATCTTAAGATCATTTAACAATTCAAATAGGAAACTGTGAACTTTTACTGAAGATATAAGACAAACACAAGTAAAAGCAAGAACAAGAACACAAGATAAAATTTTCAAGGAAGTTGTATATTGCTTCTCTAGTTCTATTACAAGTGTTGTACAAGTATATATGAATACAAGAACCGAAGACTACTTATACTACATCCTACAACCGTCAATATGCAAAAAGACAGTTGAAAGTGACTATTTTAGACAACAAGATCAGCCTAAAGTCAAAAGACAGATTGCCTTTTGACTAGTGACTATGACATGCCATAGCTCACTGACTTTCCTATTACAAAAATCCAAGAAGGAACAAAAACAGAAACTTGCAGGCGAAGACCTTATCTACTTTATCATAAAGTATGGAAGTTTCACCAACTAGTGATAGCAGGTGAACTACTAGAGCATGCAGCGAAAAGTAGTTGCTTTATGATAAAGTTGGTGGAAAAGGTATCTTTTCTCTCTCTTCAGAAGAAAATCAGTCTTGTCTTTAAACAGCTCGGAAGACTTTGTCTTGAGATCTTCGGAAGACCTCATCTTTTACCTTCGGAAGAGTTGAGTCTTTGGCTTCGGAAGACTTTACACTTAGAATATTTTCCAAGTTAAGTGTAAAGCTTTCGCAACAGTTTCTTCTGAACTTTGGCTTCGGAAGATTTTACACTTAGCATTTTTCTTGAGTGTGTAAAACTTCCGAAGCTAGTTCACCTTTGTTCCGAAGTGCATGTTGGAAGACTTGGTGTTTTGGTATCCTTTGGTTGCATCAGCCTCTTAACTTCAAAGGTTCCTACAAAAGCTGCCTCCGATGATCATAAAACTCTAACATACATTCATAAAATAAACCCCACTTAAATCTAAGTAATAAGTTATTTCCGACCACAAATACACCATGTTTTCACTAATCTTGTTGGGATAATATAGTTGTCTTAAAGATTTCTATAATATACGTAATTGTTTTCTTTCATTCAATTTTTTCAATAATTATATTTTGATTTTTTAATTTACATCATAACACACCAAGCCGATACCGACTAAAATCGAATTCCCAAAAAATCATGCAACAGCCATGCCGCCACAACGTGTGGGCATTTCCACTAGTTGCAATTTAAAAATGAATGAATCATTCATTCTTAAAAACTTATAACATGGATGAATATAAAATAAATGACATGTTTATTCCTCCCCCGTAAAATTCAAAGATATATGAACAAATTTTGTTATGTATATATATGACTTTGAACATTTCCATCAACATATATATGTGACCCTAGATAAATTATAGTAAAAAGGGTATTTAATCTAAAAACCCTAAGAAGGATTGTATCTTGACACGTGTCATTCTATTGTTTTAATGTGGAGGGTATTTTGGTCATTATGTCAAATACGTCAGCTTATTGTGTCCTATACGTTAATTGTGTCAAATTGTAGTTCATTGTGTTATAAGTTTTGCATTATTTGTTATATGTATTAATCGTTGTGTTTTATGTTTTAGATCATTTTGTGTTATTTTGTTATTGTTTTATAGATTATATAAACTTGTTATCTATCATAGTGTTTTATAATCAGAAGTACGCAATGATATACTTTCATCAATATACTTTTCAAAACTCATAGATTTGATTGTGTTATTTTGTCACTGTTATATAGATCATATAAATTTGTTGTTATCTATCATTATATTTTATATTTAGAAGTACACAATGATATTATTTCACCAATGTATTTTTTAAAACTTATAGTGTTAAAATTAACACAATAACAATAAAAAAAACACAATAAGACATTATGTTATTTTATCATTATTTTAATTAGTTGTTAATTTATATTGTGTTTTACATGTTACAGATACACAATAATATTATTTTATTGTTATATTTTTTTAAAAAAAATTCATCCTTTTTGAAATACATAATAGTATTCAGAATAACACAATAACAAATAAAAAGATACTATGAACTACACTAAAAACATAATAACGAGATATGAATTTAAAAACGTAAGAAAACATTATTTTTTATATAACAATACTGTATTCGTTTTAAAGATAAAAACACGTTTGTTTTTATAGTGTAATTTTTATAAAAGAAATATCGTACGTAAAAGTTATGAACGTTTAAAAAATTAGAGGAACTTGCGAAAAGTCAACAAAAATGGTTATTCTTAAAAATCACTCTAACAAACTTTTTCCTACAATTTGATCTCAAACATTGTTATAAAAAATAGATGCTTGTGATTACTTATATTTTTTAGTTTTAAAAGGCTTTTTATTTGAACCATTCCCTAGTGACCCCTACCGTCGTTTTTGGAACACACTACAACAATTGTTCTCAATAGCGGCGACACTATTAGAGGCGACACTATTAGCGGCGACAAGTCGCCGCTATTGAACAACGATCCGTTCCACACCTTTCGAGTTAGTTATGGCTGTTGATCAGTCTCCTAATCTAACGGTGGGGGTTGGGTCGTACAACACCAATAGCGGCGACACTATTAGCGGCGACATGTCGCCGCTATTGGTTAAGACAATTACCTGGGCCTTATGCTTCTTCCCCTAACATTCTCGCCCTAATCCACCTACACCACCTCGACCGCACCTCCGCAACGCCACCGCGACCGGGCTCCTCACCGCCACTGCACCTCCCCGCCGCCACCCTCCCCACCTTCGCACCATCCCCACCGCCACCGCACCTGCCAGCGCCACTGCCACCCCTTCGCCACCGCCACCCTCCCTACCTTCGCACCATCCCCACCGCCACCGTACCTTCCCACCGCACCTCCCCACTGCACCTCCTCCACACTGGCACACCACCTCCACAGCGGCGCACCACCCTCCCTACAGCTGGAACTTCGCCTCCATTGGAAGACTTTCTTCTTCATACCTCATTTGTAAGATTCGATTAACCATCATTACATATTATTAGCTGTAATTATTTATGTTTTGTTGACAATTATTCCCGATCTATGCGTATGATGTTTCACTAGCTCGACCCGTCACCGGAGAGTCGTCGCTACTGCTATTGAGGTATTTTTTAATTATGACATGTGACTTCATGGTATTATAGATGTACATGAATGAACTCGTATTATAGAAGATATGGTCATGCATCTTTGATGATTTCCTGATTCATAAATAATTATGACATGTAACTTCATGGTATTAGTAAAATTCTACAAACCTATAAAATTTTATTTTTCAGTAAAAGACATTAGTCTAATGTTATCAAGGTGTTAGGACGTCTTTTTTAACTAGTGAGCATTCAAGTCTTGTTGTAAACATACAATGTAATTCAGGGTAGATTAGCAGGTGATGATTTCGGTGTTAAAAAATAAAATTTTATCTTTCCTAATATTTTTTTCTCAAATGAATTTTATTCGCTATAAATAGTGATTTATCATAGTACCTAATACAAGCATGTTTGCCATTTAAATTACCAAATTTATGAAAATACGATATCGAAGTTTACGTACTTGTAATTAAATTCCAATCTTTTAAACAAGAATACTTAATTTATAGAACAAAAAATCATGAATGCCAATGTATTTTGGTACACAGTAGATAGTACCTATGCTTATAAAGTTAGTAGCATTTAGTTAGTTGGTTAATAGTAGTGTTTAACTACTACATATAATTGTATTTAACACAAATTTTATTCTTAGATTAGGAGTAGATTAGTTTCTCGGTTTTTTTATGGTGACAGAGCTTGAAGTTCAACTGTGATAACCTACCTATAAACTCTCCGACAAAATCATCATTTACAATAGTTTTTAAGATTAGTTTTTCCATTCAAAATAGAATTTTTCTACCAACCGAAAGAAATCGATTTCTTCCTTTTTCGCTTTAGAACACTATTGCTCATCATATCCGCTTAATATTCAGTTTTTCATTTGGTTTCTTTTTCGACTCAAACATTTCAGATCTGTCAACATTCAATCCAAAATTTTCTTTTCCTTTTTCTGTATAATCAATAGCCACATCAAAGATCTACATATCAAAGCTAGAAGGATTAGCGCGCTAGTTTTTTCTTTTTCAAATGTTTTTGTATCATTTGTTCAAAATGCCGACCGATGGTGGGAGTTTCGAGAGGTTTTGGTTGAAATAGTTTTAGGGTTTTGTTCAATTTTGTCATCTAAACTAAGTTAACGCAAGCAAGGTTTAAAAAACATAAGATGATACTGAAAGATGACATGCAACTTTTCTAAAGTGTACTTTAGTGTTTTTTGTCTTTTTTGATAATAAAATAATGACACGCAAAAATATGTCATCGTTCCTTGAGATAAAAAAGATGACATTTGTTTACGATGCACACTTTTAAAGTCATAAATCAGTGTGTGTAATTCATGTGCATTAAAGGTCTATTTTATAGTAGTAAGATGAGAAACGAAAGAATATAAAGATTTTACACTAGTCTAGATCATATTTCATTTTAGTTAATGTGCTTTTCTATGCCAACTAAAATCATGCTTAATTCAATAATTTTAACTTTCTAGAGTATTTTCATTCAAGGCGAAACCACTGCAATTTATTCGAGTATTAGTGTTGTAGTAAACCACACCATCTAAAAATAAACCCATGTTCCGGTTTAAGAAAAAACAAGCAACATGGAAGCATTGTAGATAAGAAGAAATGTCATATTATAGTGCACCACTAAAGGTGCAATCACTTTGTGCGTTTTGGTCCGGCATTTGCTTCTTAGATTCTTCAACAAAAGTCTACAGATATAATGTTTTGTTCCATGGAATAACCTTTTGCTCTAAGTCTCAATTCTTTTCGACTTTCAAAAAGGAGTAATATATTCGGTAACCAGCTAATGTGTTTAATATGTTTACAATTTGATTACTACCCTCCAATCCACCAACTCAATTGAAGCGTAAATAGATGAGTTCAGGTCGTATTAAGGTTACACAATTTTTAATATGTGTATTTTAGGGTTGGCTTTTTGAACACGAATAAAAATATGGATTGCGTTTGGGTCGTCAAACAATTCAACATGTCAATCGCTACCTGTCAATCCAATATTATTGGCATCCATATATAGCACTCACAAATATTATGTAATTAAATCTTAGTTGAATTTGAATGAAAAAATCTTCTAGTTCATTTAGTTTTTCACAGCTGGTTTTCATGGTTTGATTATGATTATACTAGCTTTAGTAAACCCGTGTATTACACGGGTTGAATAAATAAAATTATAATATAATAAAATTTATTAATAATAAAATGGTATTCTAAGATATGATATGACAGAAACTACATATGGGAAATGACTACAAGTAATAAAACAGTGATATCAACTTTAAAAATTTTGTTTTTAAATTTTTTCCCAAAAAAATAAACATTTTGTTTTAAAACTATCCGTAGAAAAATGTCATTTTTAAAAATTTCTTATTATAACTCCCAAATTTAATTACTTTTTGTTTTAAAAATTGAATTTTGAAAATACCAATTTTAAAATATTTCGTATTTTTAAAAAGTTTTATGCTTTAGAAAAATTTATTGTTGTATAAAATATTTATTTATTTAGAAATAAAATTAATAAATAGATCTTTTTTTTAATTTATTAAATCTAAAAGAGTGTTAAATAATATTATTAGTAATTAAGGTAATTATTTAATAGAAGAGATGAACGGGAAAATTTTGGTGAGGATAATTGTGGTGTTGCCACGTGTCATCTTAGGCTACTCTTTTATTAGAGTAGTAAGATGCCTATAAATAATCAATACAAACAACCACTAAAAATAATTCTTATACTTTTATTTTTTTATAAATTTGATGTTATGTGGGTGGTTTAATATTGATTCCTTAAATAATATATTATGTCGCATCCTCTATAAATCACCAGGTCTTTCGCAAATTATTTGACAAAAATCTAACTCAACTTATTAACTGAAACAAGTTTTAAGTAACCCACAAAGAACCAACTATCAACAAAATTAACAGAATCTTATTTTGCAATAATCAGAATAACCAAACTGTATCTAACCGAATAGATCGGTGATGAAAATTCTAAAAATGAAACCATAAATTATATTTATGTTTGGTTTTGGCCAATAACTAATTGAACTAACACATGCTTACCCTATTCTCTTTCCACGAACTAGTTAAATTACAAGTCTCATCTTTTATACTTGATATACATATTTAGTCCAAATTGTTTTAATATACAAATTATTTTACAAGCTGAACTCAATGTGTACGAGCTTAAGGTTTAACGTTATATGCGTATGTATGACGTATGATATGAAGGAATTTATCACTTTCTCCCTAAATTCTCTTTAATTTTATGTCACATTATTAGCAGGAAAGCGTTCTTTCAAAAACTTAGCTTACTAGAGACCAAGTAGTTTGCGAGATCAAAAAAATCGAGGATAACAACTACCAATCATTGATGTCCAATCATACGACTATCTATTTACAAAACAATTGTAGTAAACCAACCCTAAAAACCCAAAATGATTATTGATAATGCAATTGGGTTTCTCCGCAGTCGACAAAAAGCAATGAGAATGTGATACATTCCTTCATTACAGACATCAACACACATAAACACATACACACATACATACATACATATAAAAGGTCAAACCTTAAAGCTCGTATACATTGGGCTTATATCACTAAAGATATTGACTAGGTTCTTCAGAACCGATATTAATTGAACGATCAGTTATTTTGTCTTATTAAAATCTTTTGTCTTATTAAAATCTTACTAAGAATACTCAGTGGAAAAAATTTAGTTAAAAAAGCATTGATCAAATACAAAGCTTCTTTTCATTAAATGCATAGGATTGATAATTCAACACATCCTCCCTCATTATTTGATCTTAAGGGAAAATAGGTAAACAAATTTTGTTTATCTACGCATTAACCACCAAGTAAAAGAAGAAAAAACCTATTATCGCCTTCTCTTATCCCATTTCTCATATCACACAGTTTCATCTCGATAACGATAACTTCCTTAACAATCACCACAAAGCCGACGGTTTTGAAATGGTAAGTAAGAATCACTTTGAAAATCAACAGTGACGACAGTCTAGGTTTACATTTTCTTTCGTATTTTCTATAATAGCTCTATGTACTTTGCAATTCTATCTTTTTTGTGTATCAATGTCTTTTTTTAGATGTTTAAGCATTGATGTAAATAGCACAAAATGTAATACCATTTATGTTTGTAAATTAGGTGTTTGTGTTTGTGCCTTTGAAAAGCCTAGCAAGGTTTCTTATATCATCTTTATGGTTGTTTAGATGTATTGTTATAATGGATTTAGATGTATTATACGAGGTGTTAGCCGTACCATTATATACTTGTGCATCCAAACCTATTATGATAGAACGATAAAATTTCAAATTTGAAGAAACGTTATTAAGACTCTGGACACACTCAAGAGATGTTACACGCACAGTTATATACTTTATCATCAAATCAATTATTATAACAATTTTTAATGCAACATTGTAATGAGTTTGAACAAGTTGTTAAAGATGTTAAGACGTATAATAATAACACTGTATTAACACCGTTTACAATACTACAGTAGCTTTGTAATTTGGACTGATCGTTCTAAACTTTTGAATGCAGAGTTGCATTGGGCAACCCCCTTGACCCATGCCTTTTCTTTACGCATGGTTGTAATGTCTAGGTAAAAAACAATATTTGATTCTATATCTTGTAAAGCGTGACTTGTGCCAAATCAGTGAACATGAAATTATGAAATAATGTTATTATTTTTCCTAAAAAAAAGAAGCATATTAAAGATATTCAAGATTAAAATTTTTATGGGGACTTTTTGGTTAGACATTTAAAAAGTAAGTAATGTGTGATATATTTTTGGTTTTCCCCTCCTTCGCTCTTACATGCATATTTTAATTTCTCATCGATTACATTGTCACTACATAATCTCAAACGGTGGAGGTTCAAATACAAAGTGTATTTTGCTACAAAGTGTGAGAAGACACAATGAGTCAAAAAAGTCACAAAAAAATTATATCTCACAATCTAAATCGAATTTCAAAAAAGTAATTCCGAGCTTTTGTTCCCCTAGCCGTCCTCACTAAGAAAAAAAATAAACAAAAAATAAAAAAATAAAAATAATAATATTTTTATTGTGTCATTTATGAAAGACACATTAATGACGTCATTGTGTCATTATGAAAGACACAATGACGTCATTGTGTCATTATTAAAGACACAATGACGTCATTATGTCATAAAAGACAATGTAATTTTTTTTATTTTTTTTCTGAAAGAGGACGACGAAAGGAACAGAGACTCCGAATTACTTTTTTGAAATTCGATTTAGATTGTGAGATATAATTTTTTTGTGACTTTTTTAGCCTCAATGTGTCTTCTCACACTTTGTAGCAAAAATACACTTTGTAGAATAACCTCACCCATCTCAAACTAAATCTGATCCTAGCGAGAGGTTAGTTTTTTTTTTCATATATGCTTTTAAAAATTGAAATCATAATAAATGAACTCTCTAATACAAATTTTGAGATGAGCCCGCTATTAACTATCCATAAATTAAATCTTTCGGTTTTATGGTTGTTAGGCTTCCATATAAGTCATATCACGTATATTAACAATGTGTATCGATATTTATGTATACACCAACCTTAAATTCATGCAAAACCCAACATTGTTGCCCAGCAATTGTATTCGCTTAACAATCTTCAGCTATATATGTCAATTGTCGAGGACCATCAACACAAAACAATGAAGTGAGAAGCTAAAGGAAGTTAATATCTTACATAAAATGAACTACAACAATGACAAATACTATTTAGTGTTCCTATAAACTACAACAATTGACAAAACTAAAGGAAGTTAATATCTTACATAAAATGAACTAGGTACATTGCATGAATAATCAATATATAATTTATGGTCGTATCTTGCATATAAAACAATATAAATTGTTTAAAATAATAATTCATTAAAAATATGTTGTATATATGTATTTGACATATGGAAAACATGAATCGTGTTACATTGAATTGAAGGTTATTTGGAAAATAACAAAAAGGTCACATTATAGCGCACCACTTAATGTGGAATTGGAGTCACTTTGTGCCTTTTGAATTCTGAGTCAGCATTTGCTTCTTAGAGTCTTCAACAAAAGTCCACTGAAAAAATGTTTGTTCCATGGAATAACCTTTTGCTTTAAGCCTAAAATCTTTACAAAATTTAAGAAGTTTTCATAAAGACGTGGCACACAAAATTTAAGAAGCAAACATTCAAATATTATTTTTGGATCAAATAAGAAATACAACTTAATGAATCATTTATCACAATGATTCTGGATGTTTTATTTATTGGATAACTTTCGAATTTTAATTAATTTAGTTTGTTGTACGAAATTAATTATTAGATAAGACATAGGTGGCGTTTGATATGCAGCAATGAAGGACGGAATGAAATTAACCATTGAGGATAAATGAATAAAGATATGTTTGGTTGGTAAAGATAATGAAATAAATCATTACATAGTTGATTTCATTTCTTCAAATTTATTCTATCTCACCCACCACAACAACCACTGGCCACCGCCATCGACCACCGCCATCGACCACCGCCAACCACCGGCCGCCCCCGACGCAGTCGGAAACCACCGCTGCCGGAAACCACCACCAGCCACCACTACCACCTGCCATCACCACCATAACTACTTTTACATTTCATTTCTTCGTTTTTCATACCTAACAAACAAACAAAGTATGATTCATTTATTTCTAAAAGGTAATCAAACTGTACAATGAAATGTAATGCTTTATTTCATTCTCTCATATATTCCATTCATTCGTTCGTTCCATTCTTTTAATTCCATTATATCATACCAGACAGACCCATATAGTTTTACGAGTGGAGAATATATTTTCTACAAAACCAAGTATTTAAAAACACCAAATAAATTTCCATATATAGGGGATGGAACATTATATTGATTAGGATGAAACGTTGCCAATTCTTTTTGAAAGTGTACAATGGTTGGCCATGATAACTGTTAACAATTAAAGTGTTATATTAGTAGGAAAATCTTTAAGGATAACTTTTTTAGCAGCAACTAAGGTACTACTGATGCATTATCCTTCACAATAACTATAAGTGTTGCTAGACGGTTATTGTAACACATGAAAGTTTGGCTTTATTTTTAGTAATAAATTATGAGGGAAGTTAATTACAAGGTTAAGTATAATTAGTTTGCAAATGGGGAGAAAGTCAGGGAGATTAAACCCTAATTCTCATATAAAAACGTCAGTAGTTTCTAAGTTTAGTAATTTAGAGCTTTTGGGAGAGAATGAAGGGAACAACACGATGATAAATATGGGTGTGATCCAATAGTTACATTTGTGTATGTGTGTATGATCGTATGATGGAACGAAAGAGATCGAAATACTAAATGAAAAGGTGATCGATATGCTAGTGATTCGAGTGAAAAAAGGGAAGCTGAGGCTCCAGTTGCCGAAGGCAATCACGGCAGTCCAAGGGCATGATACTGGATATGGCATATACTGGCTAGCCGAATGGTAGTGTACGGTCAAGCAATTAGTGATAACATAGGGCTAGGATGACAACGAAACAACTATTAGTCACGGTTTGTCATAGGGGTGTTCATAGGTTCGGATATTAGTTTGTTTAATTCATTTATTAAGTTTCGAAAATCTTATCGGCCTAACAGAAATCTGAACCGGTCCGACATAGGAATACGTCTAATAGAACTAAATTCAACCAATGAACTGTTATTCAATTTATTCATTTAGTTATCCGGTTGAATTCGGTTTAGTTATCCAAATAAGCAAGATTTGTGGAACCGAAACTGAACAGAAAACCAATATGCAATTCAGGTTGGTTTTGTGGATATTGATATGGTTCGATTCTCAGTTTCTTTTGTCGAGCAGAGGTGCATGACATTTTCGTTAGACATGAGTGAGGATGGTCATACGAAGCGGTTTATTTGAAGATTGTCAGTTGAGCTGAATCCCCAAGTAAACAAGGTTGTGCTCGACACGGTTGACATGTATTATGGTGATAAATAAAGTAAAGATATTTGAACAACATTATTTGTTTTATAAAATCAAAGAAAATAGAAAAAAATGGGTAGGTTTTAGTTAAACACCGTGAATGGGTTGTAGGATCAGGCCTTGTGATCTAGTTTTTAGTAGCAAATGCCAACGTATTGTGGAAGGTTATGTTAGTAGGAACGTTTTCATATGACGGTCAAGTGATCTAGGTTAAGTAAGGTTAACTTAGTTAAATTATATAGGCGTGCTCAGATTATTTCTATGACTACTTCCTCTTTTTAAATGTTTAGCAAGAATACACATTGTTATTTTGTAAAGCATGCAAAATTATTTAATTATGTTGAATAATGCGTGCATGATTTGATTTTGTTTAAAGTGTCATGTCTATTACTTGTTACCTATGTATGTAAGCGTGTTTATTTGTATGTTGGCTTTTGAGCGATATTATGTGGACTTAATCAGTGTGCATGTGGATATGTTAAAGCGTCCCGACTTGTAGTTTGGTTATTATGGTGACTTAGGTAAACATGTTAAGTTAGGAAACTTGTAATGGCATAAGTTTTGATTTGATGCACATGATGTTTTGAAATATTTAGCTTAGACTCACTAGCGTAACCTAAGTTGTTTAAGCATATATTTAGGGAGGTGTGAGGCCTCAACTAGCTAACCAAGGAAGTGGTCGACTATTGACAATTGAAAAAGAATTGGCTTAGGGGTTCTTGATGAACATTTGATTATGGTTTCTTTTAGACGATATGATTAATTGGATTAAAGATACAACGTTTGTTTCATTTGTATCGATTGTTTTTAGACTTGTGTTGTAAGATTGTGGTTTTTTCATATTATTCGATGTATACTCTAATAAGTCACCCACTCGGGTTTTGGGGTGTGATAGTTGCTAATAAGTTGCATATGACGGGCGGTTACTTCTGACGATCAGTTACTTCTCATGAAAAATGTTAATGATGATCGATTATCAATAATCTCAGTTACCACTGATAATTTGGTTCTCCTGATAATCGTTATCTAAGCAAATTTTTTCTTGCTAACTAGGCAACTTGGCCTGTGAAAAGGTGTTGCCCCTTACTTTTTGTACATTGCTAAAGCTATGCCCCGGAACCCCAACTAAGAGGACAATTCCTCCCTTGGAACTCCTCATGATCTAACGGCTTAATGCTCAAAGTTAGAATTATCTTGATCATATATGCAATCCAAACATCCTAACTCAAATCAGTGTTTATTTTAAATTCCTATTTGCTTTTAAAAATCTAATTAGATATTGATGACACTAAATCACTAGTAATCTAACGGTTACAGTTGTCAGGAGGTCATAATGTTGTATCTAATAAACTTAAATACGGTTGAAAAAAAGAAAAGAAAAGAAAAGAAAAGAAATTATCATTGTTGAATTTTCATTAAATTAGTTACACCAATCTTTCAAATGGAGATATTAAAAATCGGATATCCGGATCTTCGGATATCTTTGGATATCCAAAAATTGGATAGTAAATTCAATATAATTCAGATATGCGAAACTTTGGATTTGGATTTGGATTTGGATTCGGATTCGGATTCGGATTCGGTATTTAAATGGATATCTGAAATTTCAGGTTCAAATATCCGAATTTTTAAAAAATATGTTATATACTAGCTTTTAAAAAAGTTTTTGAATATCCAAAGTTCTTAAAAATTATCCAAATTATTTGGAAATATCCGAAATTTCTAATTAACTTATTATTTAGTAATTTCTATAAAAAAATTTCGGATATCCAAAATCCTAAAAAAAAAAAGGAAAACACTATCTGAATCCGAATTTTCTATATTTCGGGTTTGATTTTCAGATATTTCAGGTTCGGATACGGATATTTTAGACATCCCTACTTTTAAATCCCAAACTTTATGTAATTCATTATCTAGAAAAATATCTATAAATTCAAAACTTTTATTCTCTTTCATTTAAATATTATGTCGCTACATGTTTTCTAAATGATATTCTTTTACAAATGTTGATCATTATTATCTTTTTTTTGAACGCAAAAGAATTTGTGCATTAAAATAAGAAAAAATAAAACAGTGGAAAGTCGCTAGCAAGATGCTAAGACGACACAAAAAAAAACGATTACAACGGGAAATTTGAAAATGAAAATTACACCATGTATGGCACTCCAACTCCTTCATTCGGGCTCTATGTTTTAGCCACGAGAATGAGTTATACTTCACCTCGTCCACCACTTTAAGCATGAAGGGTGTTTGCCTTGAAACACCTTTTCATTTCTCGCCTGCCATATCAACCATATCGTTGCCATTATGACCCCATAGACTGCTTTTTATGGCTTGCGGGAGCCGGCAAAGAGAATGGAGCCACAAGCAAATTGATATACTATCAAGATCTGCAAAGCTCAATCTAACCCACGTAATACCAATTCCCATACTTTTTCGAGAATGGGCATGATAAAATAGGTGATCGTCGTTTTCTGTAGAGCTATCACATAGGACGCATTCCGATGAGACCAGAGACACTCCTTAGCATAAGATTCTCCTTGATGGAATTGTATCCATCCTTAATCTCCAAACAAAGCAATTTACCTTAAAGTGGGGGCCATGAAAGCCATTCATGCGTAACCGAATCTCAAGGGATACAGTTGAATTCTAATATTTTTCTAAGAGATTAACTGGAAACTCACCTGATTCATCGCCCGTCCATACCCATGTGTCCTCTTCTGTTTGTGCTTGAAACCCATCGACTATGGCATTGACTGCTTGCAATTGAACGGGCTCGACATCGAAGATTGGTGCGTATTTCCAATCCCAATTTAGAATCGGAGCTGAATTAGAGAGCACCATTCTATCTTTGACTTTACTTGACTTATATGCCTCCACTAAATATAAATCAAGAAATAGATTTTGCAATAGGCCATAACCCACCAATTGTCAAACCAAAGGAAATTTTTCCGCCATCAGCAACGGAAGCTTTTATAAGTAATTGTAGATCAGTGTTCTCCTTATAGAACTCTTATTAATGTCAATAATTCATTTCCATATTTCGTGAACTGATGCTTTGAGGGAATAAAGCTTTGTTTTCGCGTTGGTAATGTATTGCTTTGATTACCGACACCAAAAGGCATTATGATCTTTCTTGAATCTCTGATGCCACTTAGCTAAAAGAGCCACGTTCGAGTCTTTTATACTCAAAACTCCAAGCCCACCCAGTTGTTTTGGGGCAACCACCTTTTTCCAAGCGACCCATTTAATTTTAGATCTCGTCTCTGAACCACCCCAGAGGAAATCCCGTCTTATGCCTCTATTTTGTTGATCATCTGTACCGGTGCTTTAATAGAGAAAGATAATACAAGGGAATACTTACCAGAACCGTCTTTACCAAAGTAAGCCTACACCAAATGATAGGTTATTGGCTTTCCATGATGATAGCGAGCTTTAATCTTTTCCACCATCAGATTCCAAGCACTCCCCCGCTTCATATTTAAACCAATTGGGACCCCAAGATATTCGAAAGAAAAGATCCATCTTACAGTGGAGTTGAGTCGTCAGCAAATTCAGCTCCTAATGCTCACCACCAATTCCAATATACTACTCTTATCATAGTTAATCTTTAACCTGAAGCTAATGGAAGAGACGCAACATCCTGTTTGATTTTTCGCATTTGATGATGACCACTCCCCCATTATCAAGCATCACGGCAATATAATAAATGTGAAATTGGGGGCCGTTGTACGGGATACGAATCCCATCAAAAATACCAAGATTTTCAGCCTTAGCAAACATGAAATGAAAAGCCTCCATGACCAGAAAACTAGAAACGGGGAGAGGGGGTCGCCTTGCCTTGGATGCATCAAACTCTTTTGTATTATGTTGATCACTATTGATAAGAATAGTGAGTCTAACTGAATTACAACGGCACATCTAACTATTATGATGATGTTTAATTTTCTTGTCCAATTAACGAATGAACTTTTTAATTAAAACAGTGTATCCAGTCTCTTAACATTGGTTTAAAAACCATTGTAATTAAATGTATGCAACTAACCTCATGCTAAACTCCTAATTTTAGCTTGAATTTTTACCACATACACTAGTGCATCTAAAATATTTTTGATGTCTGATTTAGGATGAACTATGTGATTTACAATGATGCATCTAACTATTATGATGAAGCTTTTAATTTTTCGTTGTCCAAAATACGAATTAACTATTTTATTACAATAGTATATCCAATTTATTATATATGCGTCAAAAGCCACTTGTACATGCTAAAACTCACTAAATTTTTAGCTACAACTTTCATCGCATACAACACGACTAAATAACATCTATGTTTTCTCCGAGATATTCATTCATCTTTAAAAGTATGAACAGGTTTCAAAAAAAATAATAAAATACAATTTCACGATTTTGCCTAAAATACTCTAATTCGTAAAGTTATATTTTTTGTATGGAATTGTAGCAATTAAGTAGACAATAACTAAATGATTTTTCAAGTCAATGTGTTTTATTTATATTTTGGGTAAGTTCCACTCAAACAATAATTATATCTCATATCGTTGTCTAGGTTGTGTTTAAACTATAGTATCATTCAATTCAATAATTTTATGAAGGATGCATATGGATCCACAATAATAAGCATACAACTAGATACGAGATGCAAAGAATTGTGACATAAGCATGTTTCGTTAATTTAATGTTTCATTTTGATCTATAGTATTTTAATTTAGTACCTATTATTTGCAACCTTATATTCATTATTTAGTAGCTTAACATTTACAATGTAAGATTTTTACATATCAATAATTATTCATTTCATGCTTATGTTTGCGTATAATATGTATAATTCATTTTAATATTTCAATTGACTATCTTTCCCAGTTCATTGTTGCAAATTTATAATTTAATAACTATATTTTTAAGTTTTAAGTAACATACTATGAATCAAGGAATCGTTCAGGAATTATCAAAATTGATTGAACAAGTATTGATCGCGGAATTATCAATACTTGTTGTTTAATCTATTAATAATACTAAAATCAACAAATCAAACAAATAAAATAAGAATATCAAACAGAGAGAACTCAGTAATATTGATATGCTTTCTTGTTGGTATTGATGTTGCTGATCTTGAATACAATGATTCAGATAATGATTACTAATGATTCTACTGATTCTAAACTGTTGTTATGTATGATCTATGTGTTGATCTCGTATATATAGAGATCTAATTCTGTTCTATTGCTAGCTATTTTGTTGCTATAATTAAGCTAATTAAACTTATCCAATCCTCGCCATGTTTATCGGCTTAGGAATTTGAGATTTACAACGAATCTAATATGAATAAAGTTGTTGATGTGACGTGGAATATTCGCTTGAATAATATGTCTTCCGTCGCCATTGACTCGTGTTATTGCTCTGACATGTTGACTTGTTGACTATGTTGCGTACTTGATGATATGAAATCATACACGTTTGTTAGTCTTCCGTAGGAATTTACTCTTCCGCAGGTAACTAGTCTTCCGCAAGAACACTTTGTTCTTCAGTACTTGTTCTTGTGATTCCGCAGGAGTTCTGTCTTTCGCAGCAATCCCTCTTCAGTAGCTTGTTTCTTTCTTGTTCAGCTGAAGTTGTTCTTCCGCAGGAGATCCACGGATGTACACTTCAGTTATGTTCCTAAGAACATCTAGGGAAGAACACTTATTCATCCGCAGTTGTTTCAATACTTAGTCAATTTTCCAATTGGCACAGTTTAATGTTTCCTGCACATTCATACATACATTCTGAAATATATTATATCATAGATGAAATATTATTAAATGAAGTGCAAAATAAATGTTATTTAATTCATAAACATAATATAATCAAATATATTCATATTATATCATCAAGAACAATAATTACAATCATGATTACAAGAGTGATCTTTTATCTAAACCTATACAAGAGATCTATCCCTAACAGTACTTTCCCTTAGGTTAGACTCTAGTAATCATTGGTTTAATACTTTAGCCATTCACCTCTTGACCAAAATCTTTGCTTTGAAGCAATCAGCAGTCACTTGTTGATCTTCATACTTAATCTTGATCTGCCTTCGGCTCATCCTCTTTAGAGTTTTGTATTTTAAGCCCAGGACATCCTCTTCAGTAGAGAGTGTTTGCACAACACTATTGTTTGACACCACCTCCAATTCGTCCGGTTCTGAATTCTCAGTTCAGTGATTGGCTTTATTTCTGATCCATAGTTGACCTGCTTCATACTTCCTCCTCTTACTAGCTTTGGCATGCAACTTATCTATGACTTGGATAAGAAGTACGTATAAGCACAAGTCATTCTGAGTAGTTGATCTTGCAGCCTTGGGAAAAACTATCGTGTAGATATGATGTGTAACTTGGGTGCAACAGTTTTATTTCAACTGGATCAAAAATCCTTATACTGGCTGCCTTCCTTTGAGGATCATTCCTTAGCGAACCACTTCCTTATTCTTTTCAACATATCCCCAATCAGTAATAGGGAATGTAAACTGGTTGCCTTCTATTGTTTTGATGGATGCACTAGCTTTGTCTTCAGCACAATTCTATTTAAAAATTCTTCATCAATCAATTGAGATTTGGGCTGAGACTTCCTTAGTTTTCTCCTCATGTGCTCTGCATCTACCAATCTTGCCTCCCTGAGAACATCTCCATTGAACTTGTGACTTAGTTTGGTCACAAGTCCGGAGAAGTCTCTTCCCTTGGATTTATGAGATAATTGGTGATGGGAATGGTTTGTAATGCATGCACGTCTACATCTGGCAGGGCTAGTAAAGATTCTACACTGGAAAAGTAATGCACCATGCCAGATGCCCTCTTAATAAGTATGCAATCCTATTCCCCATCATATTTCCAAGCAATTGTTTGATTCTCCTTCGCTTCTTCAGGCCTTATGATGAGATCAAAGAATTGTATTAATGTATATTTTGCTCAGTGATCTCTCTCACAGCAGTGCTAGAGGCCAGATCTTGTGAGGAACTAAATCCCTTGGCTCTCTAATCATTTTCTCCTTTCCCATTTGCATATCTTTGGCTTTTACTATTAGGGTTCAGCAGGAGTTTGAGTTTGTTGATAGGCAGGATTGGGAGCTCTGGATCTGAATTTTACTCCTGTGTCTAGCTCTACTTTCATGACATGATCCCTCACTGCTCTGAGTTCACCAACTGATCTTCCCTTTAGCTCATGGGGCTGGTAGTTAGGCTTTGTAACCATCATGTCATGTTATATCTTGTAAGCTTGGCTGTATCACAGTGGCCCAAGTCCTTCCTAATCTTCTCCGTTGCTTTGTACTTGGAGAATGTTTCATAATTGCAGTTGGGATCATCATTCTTACTGCATCAAACTCCTTTACTGTCTGAATCAGCTCTGACAGGTTCATCCTCTCTACCAGTCAAAAGGGAATCCTCTGTTGATGGCTCCATAAACATGGTAGATTCGGGTCTTTCTTCAAGAATGTCTTTGGCTGTCAGCAGTTCTTCACTTTTCTCTTCCTTCTTTTTTCCAGCAGGTTCTTCCTTAGGAATGACGGCTTTGGTGAACCTGTTTTGCTCTTTTGACGATTCAACAGCAACACCAGTTGCTTTTCCAAGATATTTTTCTTTCTGGGTAAGTGATCATTGCTGAATCACTTTTGTTCTTTTCAGCTTCACTCAATTTCCTCTTCAACTTCTCATCTCATGATCTTTCTGTTTCAGAAGTTCTACTTGTTCGGCCACAAGCTCATGAAGAGCGTCAATTACTTCATTGTTCATCCCAGCATCTTCTCTTAATCTTGTCAATCTGCTTTCCAGGCTACTAATGGTCTCATCTTTCTCATTCAGCTCCTTTCTCAGCTTCTCAGCTTTTCCATCTTCTGGTTTCCCTTTAGTATAAGATTTTTGTACTAGCCACCAAGTAGCGTTTGCTTACATTGATCTCCTCCTCCTTCAGTCATCCTCTTTGTAAGCAGTTATTTCAATATAATCACCCTCCTCCTGCACTACCATCTCATCAGTCTGTCCTTCAACTTCCAGACAAACTTCTTCAGTCATACCTCCTTTAACTTCATCACCCTCTTCAATGTAAGCAGGGCTTTCAATGGGTTCAGTAGGAGGTAGGAGAGATGGTTGGTTCAGTAGGTAGTGGAGGTGATATGGGCTTTGTGGCACTAGTATCAATGGAAGTTATGGAGATTGGTGAGTGTGGGAGAGTAGGTTGGATTCTCCTGACCAACTACTTCTGTAGAATCAGTGTTTATTGATGTTGGAGATTGGCCAGGAGAGATTGGTTCAGTGTCCTCACTTGAAGATGTCAAGTGGATGGGTGATGGTGGTGGTTGTGATTCTTGGTGGGGTGCTTGGGTGAATTATGGTGTGGGTTTCAGGCTGGGAGTGTGTGTGTGGCAGATGGGGCTGAAGAACTTGTAGTTGGTGCTCCTCTACCCACAGCAACTCCTGAGGAATATCCTCATTCTCATCTAGTATGTGAGCAAACATCTTCACACCGCCTCCTTCATACTGCCCTTTCAATTTATTGAGAAGGGATCTGCTCAAATGGCTTTCTACACCTATATCACCTTCTCTCTCCACTTCGGGGATTTGTTCATTGATTATCAATTGGAGGAACCGAGGGAACATGAACATCTTGTTCTCCTTTTGCACTTGCATATGATCGCAAAGGCAGTTCATGATGTATTTGGCATAATTATAGGTTCTTTCTTCAAAGATTCCTATGATGCCAGACGAGATGTGCCGTGAGAACCTATCCAACCACGACTTCCGGTTGGAGATGCACTTTAGGTAAGTGTGGCAGAGGAACCGGTAAGGCTTGCATAGCCTACCCTTCTTGATTTCTCCGTGTTGATAGTCACCATCATAGCCCATCAGATTGAATACCTTCTAGATGTATTCATGGTCGAATACATCCGGATGACCTTGTTCATTCCTCCAGTTCTAGGGCACTTCGGATTATTCCTTCGTTTACCAAAGGGGTAAGTTCCCAATGGTCGCAGTGATCATGGTTCCTTCATCTCCTTCGACTATTGCAGCTGTATTCCAAAATCTATCATGTGGGATAGATAGATGACTGAGTCAGTAGTCAGCGTGTAGAAGAGTCGTGTTCCTCTCAGGTATCTTATAATGTCTCTGCATTCATCCTCCACATCTGATTCAGAATGCACAGACATTGTGGTCTTTTACGAACCGATTAGACATGGTGACAGTGGTGTTAGTCTAGTGTTCGATGTAGACGATGAAGAAGGGGGTTTTGGATGAAGAGGTTTTTAGGTCAGAGTGTTTTGAAAATGAATAGAAAGGCCAACGGTCGAAGTACCTTTCTATACCTTTTCAGACAGGCTGTCTACCATATGGGACCCATTTACATTTTTTACCCCTCGAGGTTATTAACTATGCCTAATAAATAATTAATAGCAATTAATGATCACATAATTAAGCAAAGTATAATATCCACGGAAATCATAGTGAACCCATTCTGTTGTTTCGCAGAAACATCTGCGGATGAACAGATTTCACTGTATCTACGGAAGATAGCTCATGTCTTCTGTAGTACACCTGCGGTTTCGAAGGGAATTAATTGATTAGTTATACTACTCAGATTAAGGGAATTAATTAATCAGTTATACTCAGATTCACGAGGTACTACTCCCCCTAAATTTGTGATTAATCATCTACGGATGAGTTTATCAAAAATTTATACGATGATCGCATGATCAGTGAATGTGTAACTGAAAATCACATGAGTATAGTGTTTTATGGCAGGCAATTGGTTGAGAAACTAAGGATCATACTATAAATCAGACACATTCCTGCTTATTTTGGTTGAGTGAAAAGCCTACTGGATCTATTGCAAATATGGTGATCCGCAGAAGTTCAACCTAGAGTGTATGTTGGGCATGTCTGGCTAGTTATCATGTTTTGGTAAGAATTAAAGATAAACAAGGATGAATGCATCATGCAAGGTATATGAAAGTCTGTCTCCCAGATTGTGATCAAGTCATCACTTTATCACACATACCATGTTCCGTAGATTATAAGCTCTATCTTAAGATTTCTTTGAAATCTTATTAATGCCTTTTATGAATGCTCTTTGAATACTATGTAGTTGATCCTTTAGGATTCTTTTGGGAGCAGTTCTTTTTGGAAACTTTTAATGATCAGCATCAGGTCACCAGGTCTTTACTTACGTAAAATAGAGGTGCCCTTTGACCTAGGTCTTTGCTTATGCAAAACAGAGGGTCATGATGCGTAAAGATAGAGGTTATAATGTTGTTACAACATAGTAAGTGTGCATAAGTGATGAGTTGTGTACTTTCTGATGAGACTTACTTGTTAACTCCTCACAATGACTTGTCCATACTAAGTCATCTTGGCTTTATGTTGAGCATGACATAGCTTATTTTCCACTCAGGATGAACCTATTCACATATTCAACACATCAGATCAGTAGTTAGTTGGTTGGGTGCAGGCAGTATATATGTCATGTTTATAGCATACTATCATATCCGTAGATTATCAAAGCCTTACACATAAGTTTATGTTGTATCCTCATATGAGCACAGTTAATGAGCATATATACCTGTTGTTAATGTTTTTGAACTTATTCTAAGTTGATCATGCCTAATGATTCAATTAAGAACTTAAATCTTACTGAATCAAAGGCCTTAGTGAATAAATCAGCAAGCTGATTTGTTGTGTCCACTTTGATCAACTTAATTAGTCTCTTTTCTAAGCAGTCTCTTAGAAAATGTATCTGATTTCTATATGCTTAGTTTTACTATGTTGGACTGGATTAGCAGTGATAAACATAGCAGCTGAATTGTCTATATATATTGGTGTCTGGAGAAAATTGTAACCATAATCAAGTAATTGATTTTGTAACCATAGAACCTGGGAGCAGCCTACTGAAGCAACTATGTATTCAGCCTCGGCTATGGATACTGAAACATTTGTCTGCTTTTTGCACTGCCAAGACACAAGTCTTGGTCCTATGAATTGACATCCTCCAATTGTTGATTTTCTATTGTTGTTGCATCCTCCGTAGTCACTGTCTGAATAGAAGTAAAGCTTAAGTCTCCTTCTTGGGATACCAAAGTCCAAGTGATGGTTTCCCTTTGAGGTATCTGAATATTCTCTTTACTGCATTCAAGTGAGACTCCTTTGGATCTGCTTGATACCTAGCACACACACACACAGAAACATTATGTTAGGTCTACTAGCAGTTAAGTACATTAATGATCCTATCATAGATCTATATAATCTTTTATCAATAGACTTCCCTGTTGGATCTGGTACAATTTTATCTATAGTAGATGCTGGTGTTTTGCATGATGCACAGTCTGCAAGGTTGTATTTCTTCAGTGTTTGAAGGATATATTTTTCTTGATTGATGAAGATGCAATCTGTTTTCTGATGAACTTGTAATCCTAAGAAGAAAGTTAATTCTCCTATTGAACTCATCTGAAACTCAGATTGCACTCTTCACAGAGTCTCTTGTTTGTTGATCCAAATATGATGTCATCAACAATATTTGAACAACTAAGAGATCTTGATGTTCATGTTTGGGAGAGTGTCTGGTCAATTTTTCCTCTCTTGTATCCATGTCTTAGAAGAAACTTGGACAGTGTTTCATACCATTTTCTTGGTGCTTGATGAAGTCCATATAAAGCTTTATCAAGCTTGTACACCCTGTAAGGGTAATCAGGATCTTCAAATCCTGGTGGTTGAGAAACATAGACCTCTTCATCAATTTTACCATATAAGAAGGCACACTTTACATCCATTTGGTAAAGTGTGAACTTCTTATATGATGCATATGCCAAAAACACTCTTATTGCCTCAATCCTTGCAACTGGTGCAAAGACTTCATCATAGTCTATGCCTTCCTCTTGTGTGTAGCCTTGAGTAATTAGCCTTGCTTTATTTCTGATTATTATTCCCCTGTCATCTAGCTTATTTTTAAATAACCACCTTGTGCCAATGGGATATTGGCCTTCAGGGAGATCAACTAGATTCCACACCTTCTGTTTCCTGAATTGCTGAAGTTCTTCTTGCATTGCTTCAATCCAGCTGTTGTCTTTCAAGGCTTCTGTTATGTTGGGAGGAACTACTTGTGATAGAAAGCAGGAGAATAGACAAGTGTTTGTAGCTCCCCCTTGTCTTCTGGTAGTTCTGTATGGAGGTCACCTATCATTTTATCAATTGGGTGATACTTATGTGCTTTAACTGTTGGTACATCATTAACTTGGATGGATGAATCCAGGTTTGTGATGTTGGTTGTTGGAGATGAGGTTAGTTGTGATGGAGAGTCAACAAAGTAGTTCATCTCATTTTCTGGTGCAACTGTCTAGTTTCTGCAGAAACATGTATGCCTTCCGGGGTAGTGGACATGTCTTCCGCAACAGGGACTTGATCAGCTGTAGTTCAGAGCAAGATATTTCTAGTGTGACAATAGTGTTGAATGGTTTTCTTAAGTGGTTTGATTCTTAGGGATCTCAGTCCATCATCTGCAAAGCAGGAACATCTACGAAAGTAGATGGTACTTCAGCTGATGTGCATGGTGTGAGGTCATCAGAAACATCTTTACTAGTTTGTGCTGATGCATCAGAATCAGTGTTACTTTGGTTCTCCAGGGAAGTGACTCTAGGTGGGTCAGCTGTCAATGGTACAACCCATATTTGGAGGAACATAAGGGTAACATGTATCAGCAGCACCTGTCAGTTAAGATAACCAGAGTTAAATGAGTTAGTTAATGCATCTATATCAAACAGCCAAGATGATCCTTTCACTAACATCAAAGGATACATTAGGAGTTTCTTCCACTATGTAATCATATGGAATATAGACTCTATATGATTTAGATGTTGATGAGTAACCAACAAAGAAACCATCATAGGCTTTTTCAGCAAATTTTCCTAACTGTTCTTTTGTGTTTAATACAGATACGTGACACCCAAAAGCTTTAAGATATCCTAAAAAAGGTTTTCTTTTAAACAAAGTTCATAGGGTGTTTTATTATATTCTTTGACAATCAAAGTTCTGTTTTGAACAGTGCAGGCTGTGTTCACAGCTTCTGCCCAAAATGTTATTGGCAGATGTGAGTCAGCTAGCATTGTTCTTGCTGCTTCAATTAGAGTTCTGTTTCTCCTCTCAGCAACTCCATTCTGTTGAGGAGTTCTTGGAGCACTAAATTGCCTAGCTATGCCTTTATCCCTGCAAAATGATTCTAAGACATAATTAACAAATTCAGTTCCATTATCACTTCTCAGTATCTTGATTCTTAGATCAAGTTGATTTTCTATCTTAGTGATGAACTCCATTAAAATTTCTGATGTTTCACTTTTATGTTTTAGGAAAAATAACCAAGTAATCTAGTGAAATCATCAACAATCACCAAACAGTACTTCCTTTTGCCAATGCTTAACACATTGGTGGGACCAAAAGATCATGTGCAGTAACTTTAGTGGTGTTGTGTTTGTGTTAATTGTTTTGGACTTATGTGATACTTTATGTTGTTTGCCTTTATACATGATAAACAGTGATTAGAACAGTAAAATTCTTTCTTTGGAACACCAATGACTAAGTCATTTTTCACCAATTTATTCATGTTCTTCATGTTGGAATGAGCCATCCTTCTGTGCCAGAGTTGTGCTTCATCTTCTGATGATTTAGAGATCAGGCATGTTTCTTTGCTTGTTAGTGCTGTGTTGTTCATATCCAACACATAGGTGTTACCTTTTCTTGGTGCTTTAAGAAGGATCCAGTCTTTGGAATTTTGAAACCTGGCTTAAGAATGTAGCAATCAGAGTTATCAAAGAAAGTAGTATAGTGTTGGTCACAGATTTGTGATACACTTAGTAAGTTAAACTGTAAGTTTTCACAAAAGTTAACTTTTTCAAACTTTAAAACTCCATTTGTTACCATTCCTTCACCAGTAATTTTACCTCCCTTCTTATCCCCACCAAATGCTACATATGAAGCATTCTTATGTTTGCCCTGCAAGAGGGTGCAGTCTCCTGTCATATGTCTGGAACAGCCACTGTCAATATACCACTTGTTGTCAGCCCTCCTTGGATGTTCCTGTAAACAAAAATAACTTAGTTAGACTTAGGAGCCCAAGCCTTGCTGGTCTTGGGCTTGACATTGTTATCTAATGTATCAACTTTCTCATGAATAAGACTTGAAGTTTCTAGATTAGCTGTACAGTCTGTTAATTCATTATGTTTAGTTTGGGGTAAGGATATAATGGTTGATGAAGTTGAGGTGATGTCTTCTTGATTCATACTGAATTGGTTACTCATTTTTGTTTGAGACTTCTTCTTTGATGTGGATGATGAGGAATTGCCAGAAAATGTTTCTGCATCCTTTGCTTTGGACTTAGGCACATCATTGCCTTTGTCAAAGTGATCAAAGAAGTTGTCTTCTTCCTCAAGTGCTACCTTTTTGTGTGGTGTATTCTTTTGCACTTGTAATTTCTCCTTCTTATTCTTTAATTTCACCTCAGCAACTTCGTTGTTTCTCTTAGTAACTTTCTGTTCTTGTTGTTGTTTCTTTTGGTTTGAATCTCTATCATCTTCAGAAGATTGGAGTCTGACTCAGAGGTATCTACTTTCTTTGTCTTGACAATCTTTGTTTTGTTCTTCTTGTTGAAGTAGCATTCCTTTTTAGTATGGTTGTTTTTGTTGCATATTGCACAATATTTGTTGAAGTAACAATCTGAAGTCATGTGATTGTTCATGTTACATATTGAGCAATAGCTGCTGAAGTAGCATTCTTCTGTGCTGTGTTGTGCATGTCACACCATTTACAGTAAACTTCATCTTCACTGTCAGATGCATTCCTTTTCTTTGCCTTCTTCTTGCTCATCAGTTTTTCTTCTTTAATTCCTTTTCAAATTTAGCTGCTGATGAGTCTTTTCCTCTTCCAGACATGATATCAAAAGGTTCTTGTGTTGTATCTTTTGTGTCCTTTTTCTTAGTTGTTCTGATTTCTTCCGCAGATGATCTGCGGAAGTTATGTTCTTTTCTCCTGATCCTCTTTTTGCTGACTTTTCTTTATTTAGTTTATTGAATGCATGTATGCCTTCATTTAATTGCTCAATCTTTGTGTGGATTGTCTTTAGCAGATTTCTTTGTTTTGGTGGATAGGGTAGTTTAAGTTCATTTAGTACCTTTGGAATTGAGTATTCTTTTAACACAGTTTTATCCTTACCCAACCCAGCATTATTAGTCTCAGCCTCTTCATCTAAGTCATCACAGTTGTCATAATCAAATTCTGACAGCTCGGAGTCTGATAACTAGATTCAGATGACTCAGTATTATTAAGTTTATCTGATGACTCAGGTATGAAGTGATTAGATAAACTGTTGGTCATTGACTCAGGTAAAGAAATATAATTGTTGGTAACTGGTGGTGCAACTGCATGAAATCCCAATCCTGACTTGTTCTTAGACTCAATATGAGAGTTTAACAGTTTCTCATACTGTTGTGATGACAATTGGAATTTTTGCAGTTTCACCTCAGTAGATGCATGTTCTGACATAGATTTGGTTAAAGATGTAGTTAGATGCTCAACTTGTGCTTTTAGATTATAATTTTCAGATACAAGTTTATCTAAATCCTTTTGTAAAGAATTAATTTTGACTTGATAAAGTTTGTGTTCTCTAACACGAGATTCATTTAAGAGTAAGGTTTCTTTTACTTTATCAGCCAATTGTTGAGCATGTGTTCTATATCTTTCTACTTCATCTATGCAAGAAGGGGAACACAACCTTTCTCTTACCTCAGTGGCCATTGGAGGGACTTTGTTTTCCATATTGGCCATCAAAGCTTGGTTTTCAGTAAGTACTTCCTTCTCATACATGCTCCAATCACAAGTACCATCCTGCAAAATAATTAAACCAGTTTCTTTAGTGTTAGAGATACCTGTTGTATTGTTTGGTGGGGATGCATTGGTTAATAGTGGTTGTGTGAAACTCCTTTGACTAGGCTGTCTTGAGTCAGTTAACTGCTGTTGGCTGTTATTGCACTCCCTTGAAAAGTGTACAAACAGATTGCACTTAAAGCATCTCACTTTGGACTTATCTACACCAATTTTTGTTGTTCTTCATCCAACTGAAAATCCTTTGTTTCTTTTCATGTACATCTTGGCTCTATAGGCAATCATTGCCATTTGCCATTGCAGATCCATCTCTTCCACTTCATTAGGATGAAGTTCTTCTAGATCTTGTTGACAAAAGTGAGCAGGAGTCAAGGTGCTTCCTAGATAAGCCTGAAAGCTTGAGCTGAAAGCTGCAAAGGCAGCTTTCTGTTCTTCAGTCTCCAGAACCACAATAATTGGTTCTGTTTGATTGTTATTCTTCTTGCTTTTGGATTCATCAGCCTTTCCTTTTGTCTGTTTGTGCTGATTGCTTTGAGTTCTTGATTTTGAAGGCTTTGCTGCGTAGAAACTTGTTTCTCCTTCCTGTTCACCTTCATCATTGGAGTTGTCTTCATCTTCATTACAGATGAATGCACTGCCAGTATTCTTCAGTTCTTTGAATTGATAAGGTGCTATAGGTGCTTTCACACTTTTGTTTCTTGTCTTTTCATCCAGCTCCAATGCTTCTACTTTTGCCACTAGAGTGTCTAGACCTATTTTTTAGATCAATAGTATTTTTAAACATGGACACGGTCTGTGTCCAGTTTTCAGGCAAAGAATGAAGCATCTTTTTATTCAATTCTTCATTGTTGTACTTAAGTTCAAGGATGTTCATCTCTGTAACAAGTTGCATGAATCTATGCAATTGTTGAGGGACTGACTCACCCGGAATATGATGGAATGTTTCATATTGTGCATGGAGAGTATCCTTCTTTATGCTTCTAATCTCGTCACTACCTTCACACAGAGTGTGCAGGATTTTCCATAACGAGTTAGCTGTTTTGTATGATTCACACCTGATCAAGAGTTCTTCAGGCAAAGCCATAGTAAGCATACTATAAGCTTTGATGTCAATCTTGACTCTCTTGGCATCATCAGGTGATAGATTCTTTAAACTGATGGGTTGATTATTATCCTTATAATCCGCTCCTAAGGCAGGTGGGATATAAGGTCCTTCGGTAATCGAAGCCCATAAGTCAGAATCTATGTAATTAACATGATTCCTGAACCGGATTTTCCAGGTTTTAAAATCAGATTTGTTTTCCAGTTTAGGAGGTTGATAAGCACCAACAACTGAGTTACTCATGTTATTTAATTTTAAAGAGTAGAGGTTTTGTTTTAAAACATAATTCGATTAAACTAATCAAAGCTGATAGATCAATTGATATGAATCAATGAGCACCAAGCTCTGATACCACCTGTGAATCAAGGATCGTTCAAAAATTATCAGAATTGATTTGAACAAGTATTGATCGCGGAATTATCAATACTTGGTGTTTAATCTATTAATAATACTAAAATCAACCAATCAAACAATAAATAAGAATAATCAAACCGAGAGAACTCAATAATGTTGATCGTAATGCTTTCTTGTTGCTATTGATGTTGCTGATCTTGAATACAATGATTCAGATAATGATTACTGATGATTCTAATGATTCTCAACTGTTGTTATGTATGATCTATGTTGTTGATCTCGTATATATATATAGAGATCTAATTTGTTCTATTGCTAGCTATTTTGTTGCTATAATTAAGCTAATTAAACTTATCCAAATCCTCGTCATGTTTATCGGCTTAGGAATTTAAGATTTACAACGAATCTAATATGAATAAAGTTGTTGATGTGACGTGGAATATTCGTTTGAATAATATGTCTTCCGTCGCCATTGACTCGATGTTATTGCTCTGACATGTTGACTTGTTGACTATGTTGCGTACTTGTTGTTATGAAATCATACACGTTTGTTAGTCTTCCGTAGGAATTTACTCTTCCGCAGGTCAGCAACACTTTGTTCTTCAGTACTTGTTCTTGTGATTCTACAGGAGTTCTTGTCTTCCGCAGCAATCCCTCCTTCAGTAGCTTGTTCTTTTCTTGTTCAGCTGAAGTTGTTCTTCCGCAGGAGATCCACGGATGTACACTTCAGTTATGTTCATAAGAACATCTACGAAAGAACACTTTATTCATCCGCAGTTGTCCAACACTTAGTCAATTTTCCAAATTTACACAGTTTAATGTTTCCTGCACATTCACATATACATTCTGAAGTATATTATATCATAGATGAATATATTAAATGAAGTGCAAAATAAATGTTATTTAATTTATAAACACAATTATAATCAAATATATTCATATTATATCATCAAGAATAATAATTACAATCATGATTACAAGAGTGAATCTTTATCATCTAAACCTATACAAGAGATCTATCCCTAATACATACGATTGAATTAAAGGTTACAATAAGTTTTTCATGGTATTCTGTTAATCAATATGTATTAGCTCACTGTAATTAACTACAACTAAAACATGCTCTATGGTAGTCAAGATTCTTCATTTTTTTAGGATTTAAAGTAAGCTATTATTTCAAATTCCTTACATCAGGGAGAAACAAGAACTTAATTGTGTGTATTAGTTTGGTTTGGTTTTGTTTTTAGGTTAATTAAATCAAATATGTACGGTTGAAATCCTGTATCAGAAAAGCCCACTCGAGTATCATCGGTAGTTCCAATTCAAGCCGTTAAAAAAAAAAAAAAGATGGCGTACACTTCAACTAATATTGTAGGTTTGAATCATGTAGAGTACACGTGTGATGATTTCAGAAGTAAAATATTTGTAAAGTAAAGATTGTGTGTATTCGCCAGTCAAATGAATTTTTTAAATCAAACATATATTCAGTGCTTTCTTTCCAAGCACTTTGCGGTTTATAAATACAATCAAGTTTTAATCTAGATAGAAAAACAATCATGTTAATTTACAAAATAAAAGGAGGGAGGATGTAATTTTTTATTTGTAAAAACTTATAACAAAACTTTTCCAACATGTATTATGTCAGTTATGAAAAATATAGATGTTAATGTTTCAATTTATTTATATTATTTATTCACATATTAATCATAATTGAATAATAAAACTCAGTTACAAAAAATAGTTAGATTAACACTTTCTGAAACTTTTAATTTGATATTTTATATTGTGTAATTATTTGATTTTTAGTTTATCATATGAAACAGAGGTGTGATTGTATGACACCCATAGGCACATTAGTGTCATTGGTATTTTAGCATAAGATACATCTATTTTAAACTCGTTTTATTATAAACATTATTGTTTGAGCCTTCCAAATAACCAAACAAATGAGTAAAAAAGTGCGAAGATGAATTTCTGCCGCCCTTGCTGAATGCATAGGATTGTAGGAAGGTGACCTTTCAATAGGTGCAACCTCGTTCAGCCTGCACCACTTTGACGCCATATGTCTTTCACAAACGAGAAAAAAAAACATGATCATTTACATAGCACTCCATGGAACAAAATCGACATGAATTTAATGTGTCAATAAGATTCAAGAATAAGAGAATACTATTTTGAAATAACCTCCAAGAGAAACAAACAACCTTTAGATGAACCCATCTTACCAAACGATATTTTAAACAGTGAAAACCAGCCTGAGATATCAAAAATGCTCTCATGAAGAATGTTTTTTAACAAACCTAATATATTTAACCACATGTTAGCTATTATTACAACATTGATAGAGGAGACAACTTCTAATCCTCTATTATATGCCTAAAATTTGTAAGAATAAGACCAAAAACAAGAACAATTTGACCATTTTTGGAAAGTTGGATAATCAATTGCTAGACAATTTGTGTAAATTGACGTGGTCATGTTTTTGTGCTTAAAAGGTGGAGGGCTCCTCCATTAATTAGTTAAGGGGCCTAAAACAAAAGTTTGAAAATTGAAAGCAAAAGACGGTTGGTGAGAATGCATTCACGTGCTTTTAATCAATGATGCTCCCTACGCTGACTCTTTCCTCATAATCACATATCCTACATGACTCCCTACACTTCATAATTGCCATTTTGAACCTCATTAACAACATGATTTTAGGATATTATTATAAATGAATGTTTAACCGGATTTAAACGAAGGACTATGATTCTTGTATATAATCGGTTGTGTATAGTGTTTGATAGATATAATTAATACAAGTTAGAAAGAAAGTGAGGTAAGAGGTAACATAACAATCAAAGAAAGTGAGGTAAGAGGTAACATAACAATCTTGTGCAACACAGTTTAAGCAATTGTGTGAGTGTGCTATGCGATATTCACCGTCTTATATTTATAAAAAATATGAATTAAACGTCCTGATGGAATTAAATGCGTTATTTATATGATTATGACCTGATATTAGAATGCGTTTCATCTTATCATAGTTATTTGTAACTACAATAACCTTATTTTAGAGGTTAATTTACAACCAGTTATAATGTTTCAGTGGTTATATTTATTTATTTATTTTTGAAACAGAAATTAAAAATCAAATCAAAAGAGCCAAAACATTTTTTGATTTAAAAGAACATGACATACCCTTAAATATAATGAAACAAAATGCACCGACCTATTTTACTGTGTTATTTATTGCGTGTAAGATCGATGGAGTTAATTCACCTATCACTTCCCATTAAATATTTGGAATCACAGTTAATTAGATAAAATTTAAAAATAAAAATAAAAACTTATTGAGCACAAATAACTTCATTGCTGGTCTTGTTATAATTTTTTCTCACGAACATATAGTATTAACTCTACAGGTTTATACTTTAAAATCAATATATTATATATAATATATATATATATATATATATATATATATATATATATATATATAATAGATATATATATATATATATATCTATATATATATACACACACACCATGTAGGATTTGAACTCATAATATTTTGATTGTAACGTCTTAACTTATCATGATGTTCTAGTCTTATTAAAAGTACTAGGTGAAAAAATTATAGTCTGCATCAGAATCTTAAAAATAAAAAGCTACTAATTTTTTTAGATACAATGCAACAGAGAAAAATTCTACTTTTGTAAGACAAAATTTTATTTTGCATGGAATTTTTTTATTTGGTTTCTATGTTTATTTTAATCCAAAATAGTTATAAAAGTTAATGCTGTTTAAGATTCATTAGTCCTAATTATGCAAAAATTGGTCGACTAAGCTATAGTCTTAAACTAGCTAGGGTTAAACTGTATCCGAAGAATAGTAGATTATCATCACACCAAACTTTTTGTGAGCATAGGCTTTATTGTGTACGTATTCTCGATATATTTGAATTGAGGCAACAACCCGTTTTTATATATCGAAAGAAAATTTTACAAAACTTTTAACCGTATTAAATGAATAATTAATTGCATTACACATTTATAATTCAGTTTATGGAAATTTACAAGCCGAATAGCATATTTTATTGTTTGATACCAAACCAATTGTTACAATCTAATTGCATCAGTCTAGACCAATGATGAGCGTAATATTATTTAGTTCAAAAGAACATTAAGAATTTGATTTGAAGTAAAACCAAGTTGCAAAAGTCCAAATTCTTTTTGTTTGACATTCGTGATCGCATGCAATACACAAGTTTGGATTTTCTAAACCATGCGGACCTAATTTTGTGCATCCTTTATGCGCATGAGAACATTTTTTTTATCTCATTTAGAAAGCAAACTCATAAGTTGATAACCATATATATAATATTGTCTATTGTCTATTGTAGTGTTATACCAGAAAATGTTACTTTAAATCGACGGTGTATGACATATTTAACTTAAGTTTTGGCATTTATTTTACATACTTTATAAAATAAAATGTACAATTGATTCATCTAAACGAGATTTTTCCGACCTCTCAATTTTTTAACTCTCTCATCTTTATATAGGTTTTACATAGTTCACTCGTTGTTTGCATTAAATTTAGGGTTGAGTTGTGAAGAATAATCTTTCACAACATGGTTATGCGACTTCACATGATCATCACTTTTAATGTAGGTTCTCAATGAGCTTGTGGTGTCTTGGATTTCATAACCAACCATAACGTTGGCGAGATATATAGGCAACAAAAGATAAGCTACTTTGACTCATTTGAGATAATCATCGGAACTTGATGACAACGATCCCATGCTAGTTGATTCATCTTCAAGTATTAGAAGGTTGGACATCACTTTCTAAGTGTGAAGAAGTGTAAATGATATGTAGAAATTGTAGAGAAATGATGTAAAAAATAAGTTGGGTAAAATGAATTAATATTGTCAAACAAATAGGATTCAAAAAAAAATAAGAAAAAAGAAAAAGCAAAACTAGCCTTTGGATATGTAACGGTCGAAAAAAGAAGCAAAAATGGTTGGATTTGCGTGTTGGGCATCGGGTTCAGCAACCCGTAACTCCAGTCTTTAGCTGGACGCGAGGTGAGTGGGACGGTGTTCCCGTCGGGTTTGCTACAAAAACCTACCCAAGTCCACTCCGAAGATCTTGTAATTGAGCACATCATGAAATTTATAAAATAATTAGAAGATATATTTATATCTATATATAATACTAAAATAATAACTTAGGGAGACATTTGGCACATTTCTAAACACCCTAAATTTGCTTTTCTCGTCTCTCTCTCCTCTTAAATAGTTACCTAAATTAAGAAATATTAAATAATTTTAATTCTTTTTTAGGTTAATTTTTTTAATAAATTAAGAAAGATGTTTTTTTTTATTAATGTTATTTCTAAAAACAATTAAAATAATTTTTTTTCTAAAACATATAACTTTTTTTAAAATATAAAACATTTTAAAATTGATGTTTTAAAAAGTAAATTTTTTTATAAACTAAAAATAATTAAAATTTGGAGTTTAAAAAATGACATTTGTTAATATGCTTTGTTTTGATAAAAATGTTTAAATTTTTTTTGGAAAAAAAAGTTTAAAAACAAAAGTTGAAAATTTGATATCATTATTTTATTACTTATAGTTATTACTCATACATAATTTTAATCATATCTTATTTTAGAATATCATTTTGTACTTCATAAACTTTTATTATATTTAATATTTTTATTTTTTCAACCCGTATAATACACGGTTTTACTAAAGTTAGCATTAAATAAATGATAATCAACAACTAATTAGAGAGATTATGAACATTAATAGTTTGATCCAACCCGATTCAATATTATATCCCTATATCCGATTACAGTGTCAAAATAATTCGAAATTGATATCATTATTGCACATAACTTTTTGATGTGTATTATTCAAATATTAATTTCTTCATACTAATATCCTCACACCCACTCAATATCTAGCTTACAATTTGATTTATCAAAATGATTCCTTTTAAATCTAAAAGAAGACAGTTTCTTTTGGCTGTATATTTTGCTATGTCAATAAACAAAAGTTAAGATTAATATTTGTCAAGAGCCATTTTGTATTTAAAAGAGTCTGTTTTTACGTATGGTCAGCTTTATGTCGTCTTGTCACAAGTCAAAAGTAAGATGAATTAAAACTATTAGCTTTAAATAATGAGGGCAAACATACTAATTTTACTAGAAATGTAGTTTACAAGGAGGTTTTAGCTCATTTTTTACCTTATAATCAAAAGTTGTTATGTCTTATTTAATATATAAAACACTTGGTTTTATTTATTTTTATGTTATTTAATAATTAACTATCTTTCTTTCGTGTAATACACAGGTAACTAAAACTAGTAGTTATATATAAGAAGCAAAATATTATATTATTTTATTATCAAATTGATTTTTGTTCCCTTAGATTTTCCGAGGTGATTGGTAATTTGCTAATCAGATTGCCCAAATCTAGTCTTGATTTGCGCATTAATACTTGTTTAATCACAATTCAATTAATAATCAATATTCGTTTTCGTGTGATCTAATAAAGGTTATCGTACGAGGCATTTAATAGTAATCAATTTTTATTCCATCCAAACTTTACATGTCTAATTATTTATATTATTCAAAATTTTGAATAACTATAAATAATTATTCAAACTACGATAGGGATTTATGCTTTCAATTCAAAATTAATTTTTGGATCATTAATTACATCATTTGATTTTAAGTATATTTTTGTAGAATTACTAACTATTTTCAAAGATACAAAGTGATCAAACACACGACACAATACTTTTTTACTAGGTTAAGTATTATTCTTTGGTTTGGAATCAATGGTGTAATTTTAATATACTTAATAGTGTAATATTAATGTATTGAGGTGAAACGATGTATTTTTGACTTCTTGTTCTTCTAGTAACTTGCTAGAAGTTTGAGATTTGACTAATGAATTTCCATCTTGTTGTTTAAAGGAAAAAAAGGAAAAAACTAACTTTTTATAATGTGGAAGATTTAAATGCTACAGTATATAGATATATATGGTTAATAAAATTACATTAATAGTCATTCTAAAAAATGACTAGTCCATCTCAAGGTTTAGATAAAATACTTGAAACAACCCAAGTCAAGTTCAGGATCTATTAATAAATGAGTTGAGCTCACTCTCTAATAAGCTTATTTTGCACTCCTAAAAAGTGTTTAGCATACTTTCTTAAGATAGGAAAGGATTACAAGGAAAGATGGGTGACGAAAAGTTGGCTTTTGTTATATACAGGGTTGACAAGTTTAGTTTGTTTTTCGTTTATTGTGTTCCTGATAAACCTCTCTAACTATGTTGTGTAATATAATTAAATAAAAGACCATATCATGAAAGTCCTACGTATAGAAATAAATAAAAATGGGTAGTAAAAATTGTAAGTGTGTTATCTAACATACATGTGAAAAAAAACTTTTGAATTGTTAGATTGTTGTAAAAGTTTATGCACATTACGAGAATAATTTGTTCTTGATGATGTCCACAAGAAGATAGCACTCTACAATTGAGAGGTTTTCACAAAGTAGGCATTAGAAGGTGAACGATGTTATTAACCATGACCCAAATAAGGTGTGTGAGAGCAATCGAGGAAATGGAAATGCAAGCAAAAATAAGTGACGAACAACAAAAGGTAGCATGACAACGAACTTGATAACAAGAAAAAGTAATGGCGATAAAAAGACAATAATTGTCGACAGAAAAAATGGCCGTAATATATAACAAAGAGAGAGTTGAAAATTTTGGTGACATCAGATCGGGTTTTTTTTTTAAGGAAAAAATGGACGAAAATAAAAATCAATTTATGTTTTAATATTTTTTCTTTTGTCTTGTTTTCTAACTTGTGGCTAGAATGTTAGCCCTAAAGAGTCAACGCCGTAGATGGTTGCACATGCAATCGAATAGGCTAGTCATGTTAAGTTTTTAGGTATAATACATAACAAGGTAGTTAAAATATTTAAATACTTTTTATTGAAATCAGTTAATTATTAAAACTATTTTACGATCCACACAAGTTTATTTATACTAATAGGTCTTTAACCTAATAGTATTGACATAGTAGAACAACCAAAAAGCTGTGAATTTTTGAAGGTGTTTGTTAATTGTCTTCTTCATTAAAATAAATTTTAATATTTCTAGAAGAGCAAAATACTATTATTATAGTCAATCATGCAAAGAAAAAACTTATCAAACGATCATAAAATTGGAAAAGAAAATTAGGTTGTTCAATTAGTTTTTTTTAACTACATAACTAGTTTTAATAATTAGATGAGCTTTAACTAAGAAAACTTAAATTAAAAGAGCGTCATGGGCCTTTTAACCTAGTGCGACGTTAATAAAACTAATAAGATGAGCGGTTAATACATCCTAGTTTCTAATAAGTAAACAATTAAGTGATTAGCTCAATATCTTTTCTATAAATTAACCCAAAAGTTAAATACCACGATTAAAGGAGAAATGCATGAAAAGTAATTTTAAGGCACATGTTAAATTCACCTCTTGGATTTTCAATGCATTTCTAAAATCAACAAATTAAAAATATCAACTTGGTTTTCTAGTGTGAATAAAGAGAATTTTATTAACACGACAAATTATTGAATAGAGGTGTAAAAAATATAAACGAGGAGCGTGTATCTTCAACACAATCCATAATTATTGTAGTTTAATACCCTCTTGGCAAGGACAAATGGACCACAATGACATTCCATCAACGTAGTTATTAAACCTTGTCTAATAATTCATTTATCATATTACGTCATCCAAATTAGTGCATAGGTTTTGGATCTTACTCACCTTAATTATTTCCTAGATGATTCTATATTAAATTTAATCCACCATATATAACTAGTAAAAAGATTATGTTTTATAGCATGACCAAACCACCGAAAGCTCATTTGTTGAACTTGAGGTTACTAATTTTGAATAATAAGTCTTTTATAAATAGTATAGTGTAATATATATAACAAAAAGCCTATACACAAATACAATTATGGCACCTCATTAAAAATGTATTATAGAGACAAAATGTGAGTTCTTTATGATACAAATATATAAGTTAATTTAGCTATTATCTCCTAGTAAATATACGAGAAGCCTTAGGTGTTGTTTGTTTTTTCTGCAGCAAAATGTCTGCAGTCTGCGGACCAAATCTGCAGACATCTGCAGAAGAAGAGGTTGACCAAACGTCTGCAGTCTGCAAGAAGAAGATTGTTTGTTTTTAACATCTGCAGACTGCACAAGCTGAGTATCAAACCCAGAGCTCTGAATCGCTTCTTGAGCTTTCTTTGACGCCTCGGTAATCACTGGCGTCGCGATGTTCACCACCTCACCCTTGAATTCCTTCACGAGATCACGTAGTCTGTCCAATCCTTTGAAGAACTACCCGTATTCTGTCGAATCTTGCTCTCCCAAGGTTACCATCGATTTGATTGTTTCTTGCGAGATCTTTGCTCTCCCTGCAATCCATGTATGCAAACATCACCCTCCACCATAACAAGTTTTTGTTAAAGATTGATAGATAGAGCTTCGGGTGGCTCCCAATTTCCCCAATTTTCCACCAATTTCCCTTTTTATCTTCACATCCCTTCATTCGCTCTCATTCGCCACACGATTTCCCCCCGTTTTTCTCTCTCTTATTTCATCTCTTTTACTCCTAATTTACATGTTCTTGTTGCTCCTCTTCTGTTCTCCTTATTTGCCTCTGAGATTAGTATTGCTCTTCAGTCTGTAGCTCATGTTAATGGCTACTATCTAAAACCCACTTTTGTTTTCGCCTTCAAAAGGGATATTTTGTTCACTGATTTTGTCAATTTGGAGGCTAAACGAAGTAATCGGAGGTTAGTCGGTGGTAGTGTTGTTAAGGGTTTTGGTGGGTTGCGGAAGCAGAGGAGGAATTGGTCGGTTTCGATCAAATCGGTTCTTGATTTTGATCATGTTGATTCGAAGCAGTCTTCTGATTCGAAAGTTGAGGTGTGTGATTTTGTTCTTTTGATCTTCGTTCATTGTTTCGATTGATGGTTTTTTTGTAGATTCGAAGCAGTCTTCTAGAATATGGTGAGGGGGAAGGAGGAGGGTAGAAGGAGAAGGGTAAAAGAGGTTAGAAGTGGTGGGGTTATGTCTTCTTCACGCAGACCTCGCGCAGACGTTTTTTAATGAAACGTCTTCAAAAAACAAACACACTGTAGAGCCTTACGTCTGCGCGACGCGGACATAAGAGATCACGCAGACCTTTTTGGAAAAAACAAACACCACTTTAGTCACGTTTCTTGGTCTCCTTTTCCATCTAAGTTATACTACTTCATTGAAAATTTTACCCCGAGCGCCTTTCATATATAGTTTGCTCGATGGTTTAATATTGTGCTTTCTTAAAAAGAAATGAGTTCGCTTCATGAACAAAAGCTAACTCATATTATATGCACATCAAATTTAAGTTCATATTTAGCTTGATCTAAAAATTTAAAGCTAAGATAGGTTGGATTGTATAGTTTTGAGCTCAAGCTTTAGCTCTTGAACATCCTTAATATGCGATATGTATTTATTTATATATTTTTCTTACGTCTACCATTATTTCATTTAAAAATAAAAAAAATTACTATAATTTTTAACGATCAACCAAAACTTTAAACACAATCATCCAAGTAAACTTATTGGTAAAATGTTACCTACGCCCAGCTAACACAGACAACACTGATGATTCGATCCGCTTATCGTTCTAGAAAAACGTCACCGCCGGCAACCACCGCCGTCGGCGCACCCCTCTTCTTATACACATACACCATGACCTCTAGATCTTGGTAATCCACCATCACCGTCACCCTTCTCCATCTCCACAACCATCATACCAACACATCTCCGCCGCCACCATTCTTCATCGCATCCGGCAACGACGACACACACCACCATCGCTGGCGCTACATCTCTCATGAGCTTCCATTGCTGCCACCATTGTTCTTCACCGCTACCGCCACTGTAATCTCTCCCCCCCCCCCCCCCCTTAGTGTGATGGTGGTCACCAATGGTTCAAACGGTGGTTAGGGTGGTTTGATGATGGTGGTGGTGATTGGATCTGGGTTTGATGGTGATGGTTATGCAGATCTAAGTGATGAATATGGTAGTTGGATGGTGAATGGTGGTGACAGGTCAGTCGGTCGGTGTTGACTATAGTGGTTGGTGATGGTGAAAGGTGATGATGGGTCAGATTGTGGTTCCGGCAGCGTGTGACGATGACCGACGGTGTTATAATGACTTGTGTTTGATGATGATGATGATGGTGTTAAAGGATGATGATGACAATGAATTAGTTATTAATTATTATTAACAGGGATAGAATGGTCATTTTAAGAATGTGCATAAATAACACTAAAGTTTTAAAATTCACATAAACAGTCCTAAAGGTAAAAACAATCAAAATATCCTTACATTTAATTAAAAAAAGTTAACGGAATTAATGTCAGATGCCAAAAGAGTTAAAAACGAAACGTTAAGAGTTTATATGTCAAAAGATTTCTTTTTGACTGATAGTGTTAAATAATCCTAACTCTAAAGATCAAAATAGTAATTTATTTAAAAATTTAAAATGATAATTTATAATTTTGGGTTTGTAAATATCCATTCTCTAATTTTATTATATAAGGACATAAGGTACCCTTATTAGTTATTACTCCAACCTATAAAAGTCAGCTAGCAGGGGCAGTCGAGCACAGAGATTTCATTGGACTGACACCAATTAATACCCATACAACTATTCAACTGAAACGACACCGTCAGCTGCCCAAATCAATAAACCAATTCTAAAGGGTTCTTTTATTATATAAATAGGTAACAATAACAATTAATTACAAAAATGGTATAATCTAAGATGGAATTTCCCAATTTCTGAAATATGATGTAAAATTAAATACACGAGTAAGTACCACACACTAAAAAGGTTGTACCTTCCTACACTCCGTGTAAACCGAAGCCTCTATACTAAACGAACAAATACGCTTCGTTAACTCAATATCTATATTGCTATTTCCACGCCGCACCACTTTATTATTTTTTGCTATTACCACTCCACCGAGTGAACTCGCTTCTTGATCCAACTCGCCCGAGTCAACCAGGTGGATATTCTTCTGGACATACTCATTCCCCGCGAGTCGACTCAGGATCACCGACTCGGTCACCGGACTCTTCCGCTTGTTGTGAGTTGTTTGTCGGACGATCTCCGTCAGCATTGCGGAGGATAACCGCCGCACGCCGCGTGCGCCCCCCGTGATCACCGCGGGATTGATGGTTTTGTGGTGGTGTTTGGTGGAGGAGAGGTAAACCGAGTCCGGGCTACCGAGTCGGACTCGGGCGAGTGAGTCACCGAGTGGTAGAACCTCTTTGACGTCAACTAACATCACGTGCTTGTAGCTCCGACGAATTCGGCCCAAAATCATCGGGTACGATGCCCACCTTCTCAGACCCATCGGAACGTGGTCCACGAACCCGGATAGCGAGTTCTCCGGGTCGAGCTCACCGACACCGAACCCAACCACCGAGCCATAACTCAACCGAGTCAACTCACCGGAACTCGAATTCGAATTCGAACTCACACCGAACTTATTTCTCCGACCCCAAATCGGCTCACCTTTATTCATCTCCTTCACTGATTTCACAAACTGATTGATATCAAAACTCGCTGGAAAGTCGGAACCTTTACTCCGATTACTCAATTCTGATCTGTATTGGTGAAGGATGTTAATAAAAAGCTGATTCTCTTCTCGAACTACATTATCGGAAGATTCCGGTGTGGTAATCGACGGGAAGATGAACAAAAGATCTGATTTTGAGAACAACCCAGAGCGGTGAAACGCTCGTAGGAACGATTTCAGCTCCGATAACGTTGAATGAGAGTCTGTAACGTGAGCGATGACGATATCGTTCATGGGTTTTGTTCCTCGTGTGTACAGAGTCCCCAATCGCTGCAACGCCGGTGAATTCAATTGGGTGAGACCTTTTTTCGGCTGGAAACTGTTGTGGGTCTGTGCGAGATGCCGACGGTAGTGGTGCGATGTGTTGTTGGGTTCGAAATTGCAGAGTGTGAACACGAGGAGCGTGAGGAAGACGACGAGGGCGCAAATGGAGACGGTGGTTTGGGCTTTTGCGAGAAGGTGAGTGGAGGATGAGCGTTTGAGGAGGGTGGTGTTGTTGATGGTGGGGGGTTTGAACGGTGTTGGAGAATCAGAATCGACACCATGGTGGTCTTGGGGGAAGAAGACGAGTAAGAAGCCCATACCCCAGCCGTCGCCGCCGGTGCTGCCACCGGAGAGGCTGCGGCCGACGGTGGTTCTCTTGCTGAGCTTCGCCGGAGAAGGAGATCCCATTGATGAGTGGGGTTATGTGTATGTTTGTGTTTAAATTGTCTATTTGTTAGAGTGAATGTGGTGCCTTTTTCTTTGAATGTGAGGTGGACGTATACAGAGCAATGCCCGTGGGGGGAAATATTATTAAAATAACTTCACTCGGGAAATAACTTCCATATGGTCCAAATTAATAACAAAATCATACAACCAAATGAGTCATAGATAAAATGATTTAAAAGAATGTTACGAATTCCAGTCTTATTTAATGTAATATGTTTCAAGTGAGTCAGTGGATTTTCTGGTGGTGATATTCACCTGTAATGACGGGCGGATCGGATCACCAATGTTGGTTATGTTCGCAGGTGTGAACGTATTTTGTCTTTGGGTTTACTCGAGCTGCTGGGCTTATGATCTTCGTTGGTTGTTAAAAAAATTAACAAAAAAATATCTATATTATTTAGAAAAATAATATTATATGGAGATAGCATATATGTATGTTATTATTGATAGCATATAGAGCTATAAAAATCATGTGAGTATAGTATAGGGTATGTATAGACCTTATAATTTTATATTCTTGACTTAAAGAATTATTAAGTATAGGAATTTGAAAAAGGTTTAAATACAAAATGTATTTTTGCTATAAAGTATGAAAAGACACAATGTTATATTCTTGACTTAAAGAATTATTAAGTATAGGAATTTGAAAAGGTTAAATACAAAATGTATTTTTGCTATAAAGTATGAAAAGACACAATGAGTCAAAAAAGTCAGAAAAAAAAGTTATATCTCACAATCTAAATCGAATTTCAAAAAAGTAATTCCGAGCTTTGGTTCCCCTAGCCGTTCTCACTAAGAAAAAAAATAAATGAAAAATAAAAAAATAAAAAAAATTAATGTTTTTTTATTGTGTCATTTATGAAAGACACAATGAGTAATTATGAAAGACACAATGACGTCATTGTGTCACAAAAGACACAATGAATTTTTATTTATTTTTTTATTTTTTTCTGAAAGAGGACAACAAGAGGAACAGAGACTCCGAAGTACTTTTTTGAAATTCGATTTAGATTGTGAGATATAATTTTTTTTGTGATTTTTTTAGCCTCATTGTGTCTTCTTACACTTTGTAACAAAAATACACTTTGTAGAATAACCTCACCCTAGGAACTTAACTTGGAAAATTTTTGAATATATTTTGAGTATGAAAACTGTGGACCGACATTTTTTTTTGTAAAACGGTTAGGATCGTGATGGCCAAAGAAAACTTTACATATCAAAGTCAACGGTTTATTTTGTGAAATCCTTTTTTATTGCACAAATTGTCAAGAACTCTATGACGTTGCGGATTACGGTACATCTTGGAGATCACCCATGGTGGAGTGTTTGTGGGTTAGAGATAGAAATATAGAATCTTGATTGATATTAAATTTTGGTTTGATTTTGCTTATAACTTGTGTTAATTTCATTGAAACTCTGATTTTATCTCTTATAATGTGTGTATGTATGTGCACTTATTCACATTGATTCTGTTATTTATTTGTGTGGTTGTATAAACCCTAAGTATCTTTTGGTTTAATAGTTGTCTTTAGGTTGTTAATTTTTACTGTATAATCAAGGTTATGAGAATATATATATAGTGATTAATGAAATTATTAATAGAGTTGGCTAAAGAAGCATGCAACATTGGAATTAAGTGTGAATAAAGGATCTAGGACATGCTAGGATATGTTCTATTTACTATTGAGTTGATTGTAGATTTGTAGGTTATATATACTAACGCGAGGTGTTATTTGTTGTTATGTTTAAGTGGATCTAAGTTATAAGTTGGTTATATCATAGTTTGCTTTACAATTGATGTGGTTGGCATATGTTATAGTGTTTAACTTTCCGACATTATGCGATCATAAGCTTTTGGAGAAGACTTAGTCTGTTTCTAGCACTTCATCATAATGTCCAACCGTTGGTATTTCGTCGGTAAGCCGGGGATTTATGAGATATGCTATAATTTTAGGATTTTTGGTGAGTTTCTCTATTAGGATATTATATAGTTCTAAATTCCTGAGCACTTGTAAGATTATATTTCTTTATTACGAATCTAGTTTTGCGGATGAACAATTTATAAATAGAGTTAGGCGGATAAGTCAATACATTAAGTCAAGAGACTTCGAAGCCTGCTAGGTGAAGCTTTTCAATCTACATTTCTTAGTATTATGAGTTTTCTAGTTAGTTGCACCGTCTATTAAGTTGTTATTCCCTTAGCTTGAAGCATTAATCTCATTGTTTTTGTTTGTGAAATATCTAATTCAATATCAATAGCTTTAGTGTCATTCGAAAGAATACTTGGTACTTATCATAGTTATGCCATAATACAATTGTTATAATTATCTATTGTCTATAGTCGGTTTGTTTGGTATTATACATTTTATAAGTTTAAAAATTATCTGACTGAATCAGGCTGACCCATAAAGGCCTAATTGTACTTGTATCTGGGCTGACCCATGAAGGCCCAATTGGACTTGTATCATCACGTGGGTCTTCAAAGTCTTGCCTATCAGGTAATGCATTCGATTCATTTTAGTTCTCTTTAGTTTTAACTTACTCATTTATCATTTATAGTTCTGTATTTAGTACAGCTTATGTTACTTTCATTTTGCAAATTTTGTTAGCAATTTGACTAAATTGAACATCCAAAGTTATATTTACATTTTCTTCAAAGTTTACATACGTTTGAAATTATGGATATAGTAAAGCTCAAATGGAAAGTTAATTGCTCGACAAGCTTTGCTTATCTAATTAACTATTTGTCAGATTAACATGAACAAGTATAAATTTTTTTATGGAATTTGATTCTCTAATGTCTCATGAGGTGAGCTTTGTAATAAAACAGAAAACATGGTGGAAAGATAATTAAAAGTAATGAAACATATTGTGGTTCATGCTATGATGCAGACCTGGTACATATAACATATTCTTTAATACATTACTAGATAAACCTTAACTCCTTAAAAATTATCAAATCATCACTATAATGATCCCATCCTCGACGCGTGTTCATTGAACTATAGATCTTTCTCTAATAACTTAGTTTCAAAATTTTTTTATATTCCTTTAAGTTTTTAAGAACACTGAATTGTGCTACATGGTTTTATGAATTTTGTAGTGTCGTCGTGATTTCAGGTAGGAAAATAAAATATATGAAAGAATTTAAGTAGTTTGAAGTCGTATGATAAGAACCATGTCTAATTAACACCTACTGTTGTATTTATGTGGGAGTTTTGTTTAAAAGTAATGAGATCGTGTTGCTTATATCGTTGGTAATGAGGATAAGGTGTTGCTTTGTAATCTGTCGTCAAACATAGTATTTTTTTAGTTACAAAGTGATTAGAAATCATGCTTCTGATTATATCACCAAGGCATATAAAACCCTCAATTTGTTAAACACTTAGCGGTGTGGGCTCAAGTGTGGAGGAACAAGTTATCTCATTCTTAGAGGCTCATAATCGCTTGTCTAAAGGTGGCTCACTAAAATGGCCATAACTTGGGCTAGAAAACTCCGTTTTGGGCCTGTGACTGGTCAAAACGATCGTTGGTTCGAGGAGCACGTTTTCACAAACCGCCATATCGTTTCGGCCCAAAAACGACTTATTCTATGAGTTTTTTAACGTTTTGTCTTATTTAGTTTTTTTGGACTTTCTTTGTGGTCCAGTTTTTTGTCCGTTTACGTTTTGAGGCCCATTAGACTTTCGGCTTCTTTTTTATATTCATGTAATCTCTGGAAGATAGATAGTTTTTCTAGTTCATGGAAATCATTTTCTCTCTTTCACAAGAGTGTGTGAATATCCTGGTTGTCGGTATTTTACGTGAATCAACAATAATTAGAAGAATTGTTCCTGGCATTCATTGTGAATGAACAGGTTCAATTGTTATCTTTTGCTTCCGTCTACGTCACTTACAGATCCTATTTACAGATCCTATAAAGTTTATTTTAGTTATTAGTTGTTTCTTAAATAGAGAGGGTTATCTCATGGATTTTGTATGTGAATTTGGCTTGTGAAAATTCAAACTAATTATTGACTCCTTAGACCAAAATTTAGTCAAATTTTAGGGGTATTCATTGGAATCCAGGAAAATACGAGATTTTTTATGGATGGATTACTATGCCTCCATAGAATCATAAATTAGTTGACTTTAGCATGGCGCACTTAGTTTTGTGAATCATACAGACTTTATTTACACCTACTAAGATGCTTTGGGTATTGTTATAGTTGGTATTAACCGATCTTTATGTCAAGTCCTCTAACTTATATTAATTATCTAGAGAATATTCGTATGGTTTGTTTGCATTGTGTTGATTGAAATAGTAACTTTTGATGTTTTTATATTTTATTATGAGTCTGTAAGATTTAAAGAAACTTATGTTTTAAATACAACTAATCTCATGGTGTATTTCACAATTCATGCCTTAACCGTTTAGATGCCTGAGTTGTATTGTTTAATTAAGTGAAATAAGTTTAGATGAGAATGCTTTTTTTGCTAATTATGCAGCTTCCCGTATAATACTTTTTGAGCTGTATTTCTTCCACCATATAAACGTCATTTGTTTGTCGACGAAAGAACTTTATTTTTGGTACAGATTCTTATAGGCCTAAAGTTTGTGATGGGAGGGTCAAAAGGCCAACCGTAAGGAGACTTGTATGGTAATTTCTTTTCTTAAATTTGGTATGTGTTTGTGTACAAACAAGTATTTAGTGATCTGTAAATTATAACTTTTCATTTTTCAATATGATATGTAATGTGTAATTCTATTTATAGATTTATAAATTATATTGTTTTTTTATTTAATCCGTGTAATACACGGGTCTATAACCTAGTTATTTATATTTTTCTTGTAAGAATGTGACAAAACTTGGATCAAGTCACTCTCATCCGATTCCATCTGTATGTGGGATCATATGGTTGAGAAATTATTGTAGAAGTACTTCCACCATTTAAGACCATGTGCCTAAGAAACAATATCACAACATTTGTGCAAGAAGAGGGGGAATCAAGTATGAGAGAATTAAAGGATGGCTGAGAAGACACCCACAACACATATTGGAATAACGATTTTAATTTCAAACTTTCTCCAATGATTTGAATCCACAAACTCGTTAGATCACATAATGTCTTAAGTAGAGGTGCATTATGTGAGTAAACTCTTGAGGATGCACGCGAACCATTTGGAGGAGTTAGACAACCATCATCAAGGTAAGTTGGAAGAGTAATTGCTAAACTTGTAGAAGATAAGGGGACTTGCCATTGAGAGTATGAAGCCAAACTACAAAATCAGGATGTTATAAAAATTATATGAAGAACGAAATGGGAAAACGTTATAAGTTCTTGGTTGAGAAGCCAAGGGAAGGCCCTCCGTGCAATACATGGTCAAGTTCCAAAGCATATGTGAAGGTTGTGACAACATGAAGCGGCAAAACCACTCAAAAAAGGAGCCCACTTCCAAATCAGGGCATGCTATATAGGCCAAAAAAAACCCGAGTCACTAGATAAGGGGAAGCAAAGCTAAAGTATATACCAAGCATGATAATGCCAAGAAATCAGTAAGAGTTTATAAGTCTCCCATCTCATATATGGACAACCTTCAGAATGAGAGTGCGAATGAAAAGCAGAGTTAAAAATATTGTAGAACGAGCTTCCTAAAATTATAAGAAACCTAAGAAGTTTCACCCTCTTTTGCCTAAATAGGAACTTGTCAATTAATAACACACTGGCTTATACTCTAACCAACTCGTATAAGCGTGCAACTCATTGAACATTCAGTGAAGTACCTAAGAGGCATTATGGAAAACATGTTAGACTTTTTGATCCTTGTCATGGATGAAGATAAGAACATGTTGATGCGGGTTGTCAGGCCTAATCAAAAACAATTTATAACGGTCCAAACTTCACCTAAGATAGCTAGGGCAAGTCGGGTCGATCCACAGGGAATATGTGGAAAGTGTGGTTTAAATTCTAAAGTTTGTATCTTGACTATAAAAACTGGTAAATAACTAATTGTGAATAGTAACGATCTTAATAAGTAATTAATTGCAAACAATGATGTGAAAGGGTAATCCTCTTCAGGTTTAGATTTATAACTTAGACTTGCTTTGATAGTTAAAAGTGGTCACATAGACATAACCAGGTTGATTTGGTTAAAGACAATAGATTGAATGAGACTGTTGTTAATGAACTACTCGAATCATATCCTATATTTGTATTACCCAACCCCATCCAAAATTGATGTTTCCAGATGAAAAGAAATCTAAAACAATCAAACAGGAACAATTGAATTGAAAGCAACACACGTATTTTAGAATCTCTAAACAATAAATAATGTTACTCGGCTTAAATTACCGTGTTCAAACATTAACTCAACCAAAACCATCAAGAACAAGTTATAGTATAAACCCTAACACCCGGAGAAGATCATGGGTGGCTTAGCCAGACATGGAAACGAAAAACGAATCAAAATCGAATGCAAACATTGTATCTAACGTTAAAGATTCAAACCGAATGATAAAAACAAGATCTTGATACTTGAAATCACCTCCGGGAGCCTTTTGGATCACTTGGGGTCGTTCCTAGGGCTTGGGGACGGCTTGGAATGAAAAATCCTCTTGAAAACCTAATTTTCCTGTCTTATAGGTGATTTCAGCGCATCTTGTACCGTAGGTCACTTGAACACCGTAAGTTACTTTAGAGGCTTTCTTCTCAATTTTTGACTGATGAACCGTAGGTCATGTTTCCACCGTAACTTACGCTGGAGGCCTATACCGTAGGACCTGATTCCACCGTAAGTTACGCTAGGGGTTTTTTTCCGATTCTTGTTTTCTTCGTAACTTCTTCGTTCGGACTCCGTTTTTCTCCCCGTTTGCGGCCACGTTCTCGTAATTGAATTCTCTATCACCTCATCTATCATGATCTTCATTTATCATCCATGTGCATCCTTCAAAACACACCAAATTATTGCGTTTTACCTGCAAAACACCAAATCATCGTAGTTAACTTATTCCAACCAATTTCTTCTACTTAAACACATAAATTATATTAAATTTAACTACTTAACCATGATAAACATCATTCCAAACCTCTTACATCACATCCCCACACTTGTTTCTCGCTTACCCTCAAGTGAGGTTGCTCTTAAAATTCAATAATTCAAATTAAAAAGGGGGTCAACACATAAAAGCACAAGTACCAAACTCGATTAAGGTTCAAGGGCATACTCAATTCCCAGTTAATAATTATGACCCGTTAACAAACACAAACCTCTAACCCGTTGGACTGCCTAACTAAAATTATCAAACCCAAGGTTGCTCCCTTGCACGTATCACACCCCTCACAATAAAGCTCTCCACTCGGTGTAATTTCTGGCTCGGCCAAAGATATGCCGGTATTTATGAGACACTCAAACAATAATGCCAACTAGTGAGCATAGGCTTGTAAGACAATCATCTCTCCACCCACTAACATAGGATACCACACCAATCATGAGGACTCTGCAAAGGTTGTAATGTTAGGCTTAGGTTCGGGTAGGGAGTATTTGGTGAATAAGTGACTAGAGTGATGAGAACCTTGAGTTAATTAGCACATACTTAAAAGCACAGTCTTTTTCTTGTCTCATACTTCAGTCTTTCAAACTTAACTATTTCGACAAAATTTTCCCTTCTTTTCATTTTTTTTTCTTTTTCTTTACTATTTTTGTTTTGTTTTGTTTTTTTTTTTTTTTTTTCACAACTTCCAAACATGAAGTCAGATCAAACTTAGCACTATAACTACCACCAATTAATTCAAGTTCCATCATACAGGTAAACAAAGGAATAGGCTAAACAAAAGGCTAATGAGTCAACAATTTTGGTTAAACAAATTAATAGGGAAAAGATACAAACTTGGCTACTAGGAGATAGATGTCGGGTCGGTGGGTCCTATGGGGTTATTCTACGGTTGATCCTAATGCCTCAATCACTTCGATGTGAATCCCAGTCTCGAGTCTCAAGATGCACGCGCCCCACAAGCTCTACCACTAGAGAATATCACTGTACACTCAAACAAGCAAATATATCTAACACTATCAAAGAATAGGCTTCTCACATATGAAAATGATGTGTTCGGATTACCGACGCGACATATGCAAGTTTACTACACCTAAAGTTTGCCACCCCTAGTTAGGTGTTCCCTTTCCAACTTCCATAAACCAACCGGGTTTAAACATTTAGGGAATCAACCATGACTAAGAACCTTAACCAAAGATTAATATTTTAGAGAATTTTTTTTTAAAATTTTTAAATTTAAATTTTGTCTAAATTTCCATTTCTCCAAAATGTGTCTACTTATGGTTCCCCCATCCCCACACTTGGGATACATTGTCCCTAATGTATGGGTGTTTAAAAAAACAAATTTCAACCTCTTCAATCTCATTTAGACTTCCCCACCAGCATTATCAAGGTTTGTTGACTTGACTCACGATGAAAGACAAAAGTAAAATATAAACAAGCTACTTATTTCCTAAAAACATAACATAAAGAGTTCAGACATCAAACATCAAACACCACCCAACCCCATATTGTTCCATTGTTCTCTCGACCACCCGAAACATAAATAAATAAACACTCAAACACATAAAATAACCTAGTTCAAATTGGAGCAATTGGACCTGATCGATCGGGACAATCACGATCAGCGATTGCCCCCAAAGTACCGTGACTGACGCGGTCCAAATATGTTGCTCAGCTCTTCCCTCCATTCACTAAACTGGAATGCACCCCCTTGTGCTCCGCTACTGCTTCCTTCTCTACTCTGTTGTTGCTGCTGGAGCTGCTGCATCTCGAGTTGTTGTTGTTGGAATTGTATCGGATCGATCCACTCCGAATGGTGCCACTCGGGTCTCGGCAGCCTCTCCCCTCCATCATAGGGTGGGAGAGTGAGGTAGTTGACCGGTGGTGGTGCCTGAACAAATGGCTCCCCTCGATGATAAGCGTCATGATATCCAATCTGCTGGTAGGACTCCCAATTATTGTTGACTTGAATTTCCTGATGAATTAGGTTGACACGGTTCCAATGATTTTGATTTGCTATCACCGCCTGGGCATCATCTGCAGCTTGCAACCTAATATGCTGTTGTAGATCCCAATTGTTCTGATTATAACTCGGCCATAGATCAAACCCCTCCGGCCTACAGTCTTGAACCCGGTTCCACATGTCGTTAGGCATCGGGTAAGGGGGCCTCGTAATTGGCCCTTCCTCAGGTGGGTCATTCAAATCATCACCTGCCACACTATCTTCACTCTCATTTTCACTTATATCACCTGGTGCCAGTGGTGTGGCATCTAACCTTTTCACTTTAATCTTCTCTCCATTCTTGTGTTTCCACCTTGCATACCGATCACTACAACTCCATTCCCAACCTACCCGTGCCATAAGGATTACGTTGAATGGTTCCAAATCCTTGACAATGTAATTGGTTGGCCTTTCGAATATCGAATGATCTATTACCTTAAAATATTTAAACAAAGCTTGAATCAACCTACAGTGAGGGATAATCTGCTTACCCTTTGTGATACGAGCAAGCCAAATGTTCATCATGGCCAAATAGCAGAATGAGATCTTGTGGTCGCCTGTCATGATGGAGTATAGAACAGGTACATCACAATGCCTAACCGAGTCTTTATCCCCCCTTCGAGACATTCTAAGTTACAATAGTTTGGATCAACCTTGCCTCCTTCTTCAAGTACACCCTCTTCATTGTGCTAGTTTTGTCGGGCTTAAAGAGTGTATCTTTCATCAGTTCCCAACGTGCACTATTATCCGGTCTATTCCAAAGGTTGTCTTCAGAGGGGAATTCATACTGGCTGATGGGTAGTGAATCAAAGGGTGACAGTTTTTTCAGATTGGTAATAGACATTATAACTTTCTAACCTCGGTAATGACCCACCAGCTTCATTTGTTGTATATTCCTGGTTCCCTCTAATTGGAGTGTACTTACCCATCTATCAATGGCGGGTGCAAATAGTTTGTCTTCCTCCTGGTCATAACACTTCAACACAGCTTGCCACCCCAATGATGCAAATCTTTCATGTACTCTATGATGGGCAAACAAGGCTTCGGGCACTTCCCTTTCCACCAAATAGGTTTCTTTTCGATCTCTCATTCCAGACATCTTTTCCTCCCATAATATTGGTTGAAATCTAGGGGGAAATTTGCTCTATGGCCCCCCTTTCCATTTGGGTACATCTTCTAATATTTCTTCCTCTCGTTGTGGCATCGGTTCCTCCCTTATTACCAATGGCGGGTTTGCTTTCTTTGCCTTTTTTGAAGGTCCCGTTGGTTCCTTTCCGGATCTTCCCATCTACACACACAGTAATGAACCACCAAACAATTCAAGTTAGTCATAATTCACTAGTAGGCCATGTGTGGATGAAGCATCCATCCCCACACTTGTTCCATGACATGTCATAAATCCCCCGAATCTCTAGTGGTGATTTCTTTTAAATTGCCATTTATCAAACATGTTCAAGTAGTTAACACTCTCTCATTTTCCTTCTTTATTATTTTTTTTTTGCAAAATCGTTAATCTAAAAACAAAAATTTATCAACCCACTTGTATCATGCATCTAGTTACTAGCATATGTTACATCCATCTTCACGTGTTCAATAATCACCACTACGAGCATATATATCGTCTATTCCTCTAAAACATATCCAAACCAACACTTAACCACGTTTATCACCCCTAACCCAACTAGGATAACCATATTGTGAACCCACATACCAAAGTTCCATAATTGATAAACTCGTACAATGTGGTGGTAAAGAACATACCTTTGTGGTTTAGAGATGTTAATATGAACTTCAATTGCAGGAGAACCACCCCGAAGGTGGAAAAAAAACAACTTTGAACTTAGGGTTCGTCACTTTCCCTTAGATCTACACCCAACGATCACGAATCTGATGAAACTACCAGTGGATTCTTGTTCCTCTCAAAAAATTAAGTGAGATAGACCCAACACTCATGCGATTTGGTTAGGATTTAAAAGAGTTAGGGTTTGGTTTGTTATTGTTCTTGAGAGAATTGGGTGAAGAAGAAGAAGAAAAGTTATGGAAAGTGGGTTTTGATCTGATGTAGGATTGTTATTGAAGAAAAAAAAAAGAGTTTGAAGAATGTGCAAAACACCCCCCCCCCAAAGTTTCCTCTTTTTTTTTTCTGCGCACAACCGTAAGACATGTCCCCACCGTAACTTACGGTGGGCTCATTCTGCCCGACTTCACCTTGTTGCCACCGTAGGTTACGGTGGCTTGGTGACCTACGGTTGGAACCTTTTTTTTTTTTTGAATATGGAAAAATCTTAAATCAACATAACCATAAAACCTACGATGAAATTATCATTTACACCACCTTGTGAGCCCTCTGTGATCCGCCACCCCTAGCTTTTGAACCGAGTCGTCCTCGACTCACAGTTTAAAACTTGAACGTACCTGATGGAGTGAAGGATACGGAACCTACAAAATGGTTAAACAAAACAAAATAAAACAAGAACAAAATGAAAGATGCAAATGCAAAGAAAAGGGAAACTCACAAACACGGGTTGCCTCCCGGAAGCGCTACATTTTAAGAGTCTATAGCTTGACTCTTGGTTACCTCCATCCCTAGATGGGGTTAGAAACCCAAATGCTAACCGACAAAAGATCATCGGTTTGCCTATCCAGTCCATTCAGGTCATTTGGTCTCAAATACGGTTTTAACCGATGACCATTAACTACCTGTAGGATGTGGTCATCGAAATCCTCGATCTCGATGTCTCCCGAGTTCCCTATCCGTGTGATTTTGTATGGTCCTGTCCATTTACTCTTTAACTTACCTGGGAACAACTTCAGACGGGAGTTGTATAACCACACCCAGCTCCCCACTTCGAAATTCTTCAGCCTCAATTTTGCATCGTGCACTCTTTTCATTTTGTCTTTGTAAATCGTGGCATTTTCGTAAGCTTCTTCCCTTAGCTCCTCTAACTCCGTTAGACTTAGCATTCTTTGTTTACCTGCCGTGTCATAATCAACGTTAGTCTCTTTAATGGCCCATAATGCACGATGAGCTAACTCTAAGGGCAAATGACAACCCTTCCCGTAAACCAACCGGTAAGGGGTGGTGCCAATCGGTGTTTTATAAGCAGTACGATATGCCCACAAGGCGTCATTCAGTTTGTTAGACCAGTCCTTGCGGTCAGGGCATACTGTCTTTTGTAAGATTTCCTTAATTTGTCGATTGGACACCTCCACCTGGCCACTAGTTTGTGGATGATAAGGTGTGGCAATCCGGTGGTCAATACCATACCTCTTAAGCAATTTACCAAACATAAAATTCTTGAAATGTGATCCCCCATCACTTATGATCACACGGGGCACCCCGTATCGAGTGAAAATATTGGCTTGAACAAATTTGCACACAACACTATGGTCATTGGTCTTTATGGCAATAGCTTCGACCCACTTTGACACATAGTCCACTGCTAATAAAATGTACAAATTGCCATAAGAAATGAGAAATGGTCCCATGAAGTCAATTCCACAGACATCAAAAATGTCTACCACGAGAATTGGCTGCATGGGCATCTCATCCCGTTTTGCAATACTACCCATTTGTTGGCAATTTGTACAAGTTTTAGCAAACTCATAAGCATCTTTAAAAATTGTTGGCCAAAATAGACCACAAGCTAGAACCCTTTGCCCTGTTTTCTGGCCACTAAAGTGGCCACCACATGCAGATGCATGAGCAAGTTGAAGCACAGAAGGAATCTCTTCATCTGGCACACATCTCCGAATCAGTTGATCAGCTCCAATCTTGAATAAGTCCGGGTCCTCCCAAAAGTAAAGCTTGGCTCGGGAAACGAAATGCTTCTTCTTTGTCTTTGACCAATGCTCAAGAATCGTATCTGCAACGCAATAATTAACATAATGAGCATACCACGGATCAGAAGGTAAGGTAGAAACTGACAAAAATTGTTCGTCAGGAAATGATTCATTGATTTCCAATTCATGATCATCCATCTCATGAATGATTCTAGACAAATGGTTTGCCACCACATTGTCTTTTCCTTTCTTGTCCCTGATCTCCAAATCAAATTCCTGCAATAGTAAAATCCATCTAATCAATTGTGGCTTTGCATCCTTCTTATCCATCAAGTACCTGACAGCCATATGGTCAGAATAGACAATAATCTTACTGCCCCAAATGTATGATCGAAACTTATCTAAAGCATAGACAACTGCAAGTAAGTCTTTTTTTGTGGTTGTGTAATTCAATTGAGCATCAGAAAGAGTCTTACTAGCATAATAGATAGCCACAGGTTTCTTATCCACTCGTTGACCTAACACAGCCCCAACTGCAAAATCACTAGCGTCACACATGATTTCAAAAGGAAGTGACCAATCCGGTGATTGCAAAATTGGGGCCTCCACCAACTTTTCTTTTAAAATGTTAAACGCTTGTAGACATTCATCATCAAAGTTAAAAGGTACATCTTTTAAAAGCAAGTTGCACAATGGTTTTGTTATGACACTAAATTTTTTAATGAAATGTCTGTAAAAACCCGTGTGTCCTAAAAATGACCTAATCCCTTTAATATTTGTTGGTGGTGGCAAAGTGTATATAACATGCACTTTTGCTCTATCAACCTCTATCCCCCTGCTTGAGATAACATGTCCCAACACGATACCTTCTTGAACCATAAAATGGCTCTTTTCCCAACTAAGGACCAAGTTCGAGTCCACACATCTTTTTAAAACTTTTTGTAATTGATTTAAACATGATTCAAAAGATGTTGAAAAAATAGAAAAATCATCCATAAAGATCTCCATAGAATCCCTCACCATATCTGAAAAGATACTCATCATGCACCTCTGAAAGGTGGCGGGGGCATTGCACAAGCCAAATGGCATCCGCCTAAATGCGAACGTACCATACGGACAAGTGAAAGTCGTCTTATGTTGATCATCCGGGTGAATTGCTATTTGATTATAACCCGAATACCCATCCAGAAAACAGTAATATTTTTGACCCGCCAATTTTTCAACAATTTGGTCAATAAAGGGTAGCGGGAAATGATCCTTGGAAGTTGCAGCGTTCAACTTCCTATAATCAATGCAAATCCGCCACCCGGTTACCGGTCGGGTGGCTACCTCAGTACCATTCGCACTTTGAACAATCTGAATGCCAGCTTTCTTTGGCACGGTTTGGGTCGGGCTGACCCATTCACTGTCAGAAATAGGAAAGATAATACCTGCATCCAGCCATTTCAGCACCTCTTTCTTCACCACCTCTCGCATGTTCGGGTTCAATCTTCTCTGGGCATCTCGAGCTGGTTTTGCTCCCTCCTCAGTGATGATCTTGTGCATGACAATGGATGGGCTAATTCCTCTCAAATCTGCAATGGTCCATCCTATCGCAGCCTGATGCTTTACTAGGACCTCCATCAAAGCTTTCTCATGTTCTTCGGATAAATTAGAGGCAATAATCACCGGGAGAGTGTTGTTGTCGCCAACATAAACATACTTCAAGTGTTTAGGTAACTCTTTCAATTCCAATGCAGGAGGTAATTTTAATGATGGTTGCAGCTTTGTGTCAATGTGTTCAGGTAGACTTTCCACTTGATGGGTCCAAATAGGTCTACCTTCCCTGACCGCCAACACTTCCAGTTCTTTCTCAACCTCCTCCATTTCACTGCTTAGTTCCACTTGATCCCTATCACAATAAACACACGCCTCTATGGTGTTTTCCTCATTGATATGAAGACCACAGCTGTCAATAGTGTCTACCAAAGAGCATTCACTATGGACCAGAGGATTAGATGTATGGGAAAAAGAATTTATTAACTGTCGCTGATCCCCAAAGGTCATATCAACTACCCCAGTTCTACAATTGATTAGTGCGTTGGATGTAGCCAAAAATGGACGACCCAGTATGACTGTTTGTTGGTCATTTGAATCCCCCGACGCATAATCAAGAACTAAGAAGTCAACCGGGTAGTAAAAGTCTTCCACCCTGACAATAACATCAAAGATCATTCCCCTAGGCAGTCGGGGTGTTCTGTCAGCTAGCACCACAGTGGTGTGAGCTTTATGCAATGGACCAAAATCGTATTGGTCGTATAAGCTGCCCGGGAGAATGCTTACACTAGCCCCCAGATCTAGCAAAGCCCGTGATATATGGAAATCACCCACCTGAATGGATATCACTGGCTCTCCTGGATCGGAAGCTTGGGTGGAAAAGGTTGTCCTGCTAGAATGGCACTCACATGATTAGACACTTTAATTTTTTTAGGTATTTTAATATTTCTCTTTTGAGTGCACAAATCTTTTAAAAATTTTTCATATGCGGGCACTTGTTTAATTACCTCTAGCAATGGAATATTGACTTTTACTTGTTGAAAAACTTCCCACATCTCATCATATTGTGGGCCCTTTTTTCCCGATGGAACCTTTTTACCCGGGTCAATTAGTGCTCTAGGAAACGGGATGGTATTAGCCTCCACACCCTTTTCCTGAACACTAGTTGACTCTTACCCCATCACCTGGTCAATTTTATTTAAGAAAGTTACTTTCTTTGGTGATTTTGGTTCGACAGTTCCAATTTCACAATCACTATCCTCATCCTCGTTAACATCCTCCACCACACCTTCAATAAATTATGATGGAGGCTCAACTTTATTATCATAGACCTTACCTGAACGAAGAACACTTACCTGGCTAACTGAAGGATGTCTGCTACCTGAAGGTCCTGCACCTGATGAGTTATGAGTTGGGTTTCTCTGAGTATCATAGGAAGCTTCCCTGGAGCTTTCTTCAAGATTGCAACTTCTTCAACCAATTGCCCCACTTGCTTGGATAACACCTCATAGCTCTTATCTCTCACTTTATTTGATTTCTTCATCTCTTTCATAAACTCTAGAAGCTCCTTGTTTGTTGGCTCTGCATTTCCTCCCGATCCACCATGGTCTTGGTTATTCTGGTAGTTCCTCTACCACCCCTATTATAGTTCCCCTGGTTGAACTGACCACCTTGACCCATTGATCTGTTCTGGTATTATGGATGTGAATTACCTTGAAAGTTTGGGTTCAACTGATTGTCAGGGTTACCATATCTGAGGTTTGGGTGATTCCTCAAACCTGGGTGATAGGTGTTAGTGTTGGTGTTGTTGTATGGCCGCCTATCACCCTGTACATAACTCACTTCTTCCAACCCCTCATCAAACTCTGGACAATCTCTAGCAGTATGTCCAGCCTCACCACATCTCTGGCATATAATAAAAGAGCTTGTGGCCTTCACTGCAGCCTTACCTGCCGACTGACCCGACCTTGAAGCCCTCCTATCCGAATCATCAACCGCATTCCTCGATTTCCTACGAGATTGAGCTTGTCGTTTTGAATGTATACTCATCCGTTCTAGTAACTCCCAGTCATCATCCTCAGTGTTTGTCATGAACAAAGTTTACATCTCTCACATCTTCAGCAGGAAATCAGTTCCCATTGGGGAATATCGTGATGTGGACAAGTTCTTAATAACTCCTTGAACCTTGTCCAAGCCTCATGAAAAGGCTCGTCTTGTTGTTGACTGAATGTCCAAATGGCGATTCTGGCCTCACTAGTCTTCTGCGGGGTATAATACTCCTCTAAAAAGGCCTGTTGCATTTGCTCCCATGTATAAATGCTAGCAGCAGGTAGTGAGTGGAACCACTTTTTCGCATTTCCTTTCAATGTAAATTGGAACAAGACCAGGATCACTTCTTCTGGTGTAAAGCCTTGTGCCCCAATGGTCTCGCAGATGGCACTAAACTCATTCAGATGTAAATAAGGTTCTTCCTTAGACAACCCATGAAATTCTAAAAGGATAGCCAGACTATTAGATCTAATCTCGAATGACCTCCCTCAAACTTGTGGTCTAACTATAGGTGATGCCGCTCCAGCTATGGTGGGACGAAAATGGCTGTCAACCCCTTGAATGATGGCTTGGTAAGGTTGAAGCCCAGGATTTCGATTCACCTGAGGAAATTCTTGCCTTCTACCTTGACCTCGGCCTTGATTCTGCCTTTGCTGCCTTGGTGGTTCATTCTGTCTGTATCGGCCTTGGTTGTTATTGGGTTCGTTGTATTGAATCTCCTCATCATCATATTCATTTTCATAGCCATCATCCTGTCCATCCACCTCATCATCCCAAGTATGGATACTCAACCTCTCAAATCTCTCTTCTTCATCTTCGAACCTATTAAACCCCCTTTGTTGTCTCGGATTCTGTCTAGGAGGTTCTTGTTGGTAGGGGTTCTGTCTTGTTTAAGGATAGGGATTTTGTCTCTGAGGTAGCTGGTTTTGAGCAAGTGGATTTTGTCTTTGTGGGTTGTTTTGTGGTTGTAAATTCGGGTATGCTAATGGGTCATTAGGTTGGTTTGGTGGAGGTTGATTTTGTGGTGGATTTGGTGGTTGGTGATTAGGTGGATTTTGGTTAATTGGTGGTGCTGGGTTTGGATTCTCCATCTTACACTCTTTGACTACACTTGTTGATTGAGTTTTTGTTCGGGATTGTGCTCGATTTCTTCGAGCGGTCTTCTCAATTTCGGGATCAAACACTAATGGAGACTTGTTCCTTGCGTACCGGGTATGCATGCACGGAGTTGTCACCTGCACACACAAGCACACCTAGCGTAAAAAAGAAAAGTAAATAAATAAAATAAGCAAAACAAACTAAAAATCAAACGAAACACTTTGCGCACTAATTCCCCGGCAACGACGCCATTTTGATGCGGGTTGTCAGGCCTAATCAAAAACAATTTATAATGGTCCAAACTTCACCTAAGATAGCTAGGGCAAGTCGGGTCGATCCACAGGGAATATGTGGAAAGTGTGGTTTAAATTCGAAAGTTTGTATCTTGACTATAAAAACTGGTAAAATAACTAATTGTGAATAGTAACGATCTTAATAAGTAATATAATTTCAAACAATGATGTGAAAGGGTAATCCTCTCCAGGTTTAGATTTATAACTTAGACTTGCTTTGATAGTTAAAAGTGGTCACATAGACATAACCAGATTGATTTGGTTAAAGACAATAGATTGAATGAGACTGTTGTTAATGAACTACTCGAATCATATCCTACATTTGTATTACCCAACCCCATCCAAAATTGATGTTTCCAAATGAAAAGAAATCTAAAACAATCAAACAGGAACAATTGAATTGAAAGCAACACACGTATTTTAGAATCTCTAAACAATAAATAATGTTACTCGGCTTAAATTACCGTGTTCAAACATTAACTCAACCAAAACCATCAAGAACAAGTCATAGTATAAACCCTAACACCGGAGAAGATCACGGGTGGCTTAGCCAGACATGGAAACGAAAAACGAATCAAATCGAATGCAAACATTGTATCTAACGTTAAAGATTCAAACCGAATGATAAAAACAAGATCTTGATACTTGAAATCGCCTCTGGGAGCCTTTTGGATCACTTGGGGTCGTTCCTAGGGCTTGGGGACGGCTTGGAATGAAAAATCCTCTTGAAAACCTAATTTTCCCGTCTTATAGGTGATATCAGCGCATCTTGTACCGTAGGTCACTTGAACACCGTAAGTTACTTTAGAGGCTTTCTACTCAATTTTTGACTGATGAACCGTAGGTCATGTTTCCACCGTAACTTACGCTGGAGGCCTATACCGTAGGACTATTCCACCATAAGTTACGCTAGGGGTTTTTTTCCGATTCTTGTTTTCTTCGTAACTTCTTCGTTCGGACTCCGTTTTCCTCCCCGTTTGCGGCCACGTTCTCGTAATTGAATTCTCTATCACCTCATCTATCATGATCTTCATTTATCATCCATGTGCATCCTTCAAAACACACCAAATTATTGCGTTTTACCTGCAAAACACCAAATCATCGTAGTTAACTTGTTCCAACCAATTTCTTCTACTTAAACACATAAATTATATTAAAGTTAACTACTTAACTATGATAAACATCATTCCAAACCTCTTACATCACATGTCCCTTATCTTATGTCGACCATTCCTTACTACATAAAGGGAAGTAAACGCTCGCAGTAGATCTAGGATACAATTACTTTTGATATTAAAAGTTCTATGAGGCACCAATAAGATCACGAGAACTTCCTGTATTTCATTAACACCATAATGTCACATGTATGTCAATATATGGAAGAAATCTATGAAAACTGAATACAAATAGTAGATATGGTAAACAAGGAAACAACTTGAATTTATCGACTAGTGAGGCATCCCATAATCTAGAAGTGTTTAAGATAAACGACAAGGAGGAACCAAGCAAAAACATTTGTTAAAGAACCTTCATTTTTAGAGCTCAAAAAATTACATTCCATCTGAAGTGTGCATTCCTTGATGAGAATTCCAAACTACCAATAATTATCTCAATTGAGCTCACAATTGGAAAAAAAATTGCTTGAGGTTCTAAAGGCACATAAACTCTCCAACCACGTTATAATCACGTGAGTCGCACTACCCTTAAACATGATTATTATAAGCATTGGAAAATTTGAACAATATATCAAGCTTTGAAAACTTGGTGAACTTAACTACCATATCCACACAGTTCATTGGATTCGTACCTTTTCGTTACTGCTAATCGGGTAAATGCATGTACATGGCAAATGATGACGAGTAAGGTTGCATTCAAATGATTTTTGAAATCTGCTTCCCATGAAGAGCATATTTTAGATTTTAGATAATGTAAAACAACTTTTAAACTTGAAAACAAACTTTGTTCAATATCGTTTAACAACGCCAATAATACAAATGCGGTTGCAAAACCAAAATATATATATCAACCGATCTGTAACTACTATTTTTTCCATAGTCGACAAGTTGCAAAAGCGATCTCGAAGTTTAAGAAATTCAATGTTTGGAATAAGCTCTTAAACAAATGTTACATGACGTTTTAGTACTAGTAAAAAACAATATCATGAATATATAAAACTATGTCAAGATACAAACTTCATTTTTCTTAGGTTCGAATTAGGATGTACCTACTATATGGATTTCGACTTATAGAATGAATGAAAGCTTCATATGATCAAGGTCAACTTCAGAAATGTTTCAAGATAACCTTGCCTTGAGTAGTCGAGTTATTAGTTGTTTGAGTGATCATTGGTCAACTAATGACCAAATTACCCATACACTTGAAATTTTTAAACATATAACTACTTATTTATCAGGAGTTTATTGCTCATGAGTTCTATAGTATTTCATAAACTAGTTTTAATGCCTAACAAATTACCTAATTATGAATCTAAAAACAACATGCTTACGAAAATGATAATACCAAGGAAAGAGAAGTATGCTAAATGTCTTAAATAAATGCCTCTCATTATTACTTGTGTTGCAACATTAAATTAACGCCTCAATGTTGTCGGGTTGAAAGTTTAATTTATAGCAAAACTTATGATTTGAGTTTGCATAAAAGAAGACGTCTATTTTTGTAAAAAATATAAAAAACAAAACTTATTATTTGAGTCAAGTAGGAGCTCAAGTAGAATCCTCATACTTAATTTATATAATAACCTGCGAAATGAAATTAGAAAATGAGCTTGTTGTAGCAACCAAATAGCAAGCTTGGAAGGGATAGTGGAACATATTTTTTATTCATCGAGCCCTGAAGATTTTAAAACTTTTAATATTTTGAATTGGTGGAAAGAAATGAATCTTAATTTCTAATTCTAGTTACTATGGCCAGTGATTTAGTGATCGTCCAAACTTTTATGCTAGCTTTGTAATCCACTTGTTTATAATTGACATGGTTTTATCTCACAAAGAATAAGAATCACTCTCGTGACATAAAAACATGTATTTGTGTGAAAGACTACTTACACGTAAATGAAAAACTAACATACTACAAGTCTCTAAGGCGAAGTTCAAGTTCAATAACAAATACATGACAGAAAGATTCCACAAGAAAAGACCGTTCCCACATTCGATGAAGAGATCACCTTCAATGAAGCCGTACACATCAACAATGGTTATGGCGAAAATTAAGCGAGTGACGATGATGACAATGAAACACCAAAAAATATAATGTATACACAATTTCTGTTTTTCTTTTAACTAGTTTATATTTTTGTAATTTCTAAAATTAATAAGTAAATGAATGATGAAATTAATTTTGCTTATTTTATATATATAGTTTATATCTTAGTTTTTATAAATATTATTTTATTCCAAACAGGTTTCAAAACCAATCCCAATGCGAAGTGGTTCCAAACCTACCCTACTCATTTCTTACATATCCATCTCACTTAAACGGATTCAACCTAAACCAGCTTAATCTTGGCTTGTGTTTTACGTTGTTGATCACAACCCGAATCAGTTTAATAAAACCTAAATTATGCATCTCTTTCCTTATAAGCTGAAATGACAAATAATTAATTACATAAAACCACGTCTCTCCTAATAAAAGAAGAAGAAACTTTAATTGAAACAATGATTTCAAACAACCATAAGGATGAAAACATATTTATCTTTAAAATTAATGTAATAATAAGTTAACGTCCATTCCTTACATGGACAGTTTATGTTATGTTATGATAAAATATTGATTTTTTTCGATAATAGTTTTTATTTAGTAGCACCTAATGTTGCACTTAAAGAATTTAAAACTCACATTAGTTTTGTTGGGATTAATAATCAATGCCACTATACTATTAGAACATTATCAACGAACATTCAATCTACTTAGATATATATATAGAGAAAATTTTGAAAATATTACTTTTACCAATATTTTTTCTTATAATGCCCTTTTAACTCTAGACTATAAGGCTATCACAAAGCATCTCCCAATATAAGTTGCATTGCCTCTCTTACACCTCATATCAAAGTCAATCTCATCTGTAGATTTTTAATTGTATATAAACTTCAAAAAGTCAAATGACTCTACGTTAGAGGCTTCTGACTTTTTCTTCTGCAAATGACTCTATTTGTCTTTTTTTTTTTTTTTTTTCAAAAAAAAAATCTATAGAGGTTGAGCGATTATGACAGAAAATATTAAAGAGATGTGATCTTCCGTGTTCAATAAAGTCCGTGTAAGAAAAAGAGAGACGACTCCACCCTTCTTGAACACATGTCACATCATGAACGGGTTAATCAACAAATAGTGACGGACCTAGAAATTTTTTACATGTGTCGAAAATTTTTCGGTCTTCGTATATCCATCAAGAATGACTTGTTATCGGGTTGGGTCCATTAAAGTTTTTTCACTATGTTCTTTGGGTCGACATCCTGTTGCACCAGACTGAGTCGGTCACCAAAATAAAATTTAAGGTTTTGTAATTTCGATTTATAACTTATATAGTTTTTATTTGATTCACTTAGCTTAAAACCAAGACGAGATAGTTATACGTAAAATGAGCACTTTATGTAGCTATGATATAATATTTTATATTAAATGTAGATAACTTTTTCATAATCATTTTTTAATAAACATGTTAATAAAATGAGTTGCACAATAATTTGAAAATGTTAAGAAAATTAATTGCCCAAAATTGACGAATACTTAACGTTTTATTATTTTTTTTAAATTAGCTTTTTCAAAATTCATCATAGATATTTCAAAAATGACTAAGAAATTTGGTTGAGGTTAGGTCAATCATTATTATCTAAAGCTAGAGCGTTGAAGTTAGTCTTGTGATCAAGAGATTGATCCAGACTTATAACGAGTTGATTTTAAAAAAATTACCCTCTTTAAAATTCTTAAAACATATAACGTAACTAAATCGACTAATAGATAAGTATATATAAAAAAAAGTTAAATGCATTTTACATCCTGAGGTTTCATATAAATTGTCATTTGAATACAAAAGTTTAAATTTTGTCATTTGCATCCAAAAGTTTCACAAAAATTGTTATTTGAATCCACTTAACTACTACTAATTAACGCCGTTAAGTTTATTAAATTATAGGTATTTTAGTCAAAACAATTACAAAATAAAAAATCAGCTCTACGTGATAAGTTTTAGGCATTCAGTCTCCTTTAATAATCACCATTGTAATTTTAATTTACCAAAATGATAGGTCAGTGTTTCTTTCATTTCATCAAGAAAGATATATCTGAACATCATATTATATACAGTTATTGGATTTTAATAATCTCAACTTTTATTTATTGGTCAGGATTAATCCCAACTCAAAAAATATTTACAGACACCTTCAACTTTAAGCTTATTTTCCTTCAACGATCATTTACTAAGAGATATTTGAAGGAAAATAAGCTTAAAGTTGGACGTGTCTATAAACATTCATCGAGTTGGGATTAATCTCGGCTAATAAATAAAATTTAGGATTATTAAAATCCAATAACCCTATTATATAAAATAAAATATAAGTATAACTAACTAAAAGTGATTCATTTATAACTTTATAAAACACACAAAACAAATTTTCATATATATATATATATATATAAACAAACAAGTCATATAATATAAACTATTTGAATCATAACCATAAAAGACATATTATCATAAAAATATAAGAACAATTAATAATATGACAATAACTGCCCATGAATAATAATCATCAAACATCAATCATCATAACTATAAATAAACTTTAAACCAAAGAAATCTATTTTTAATAAAACGGGTAAAAGTAACACGATTACTAAACCAAAATACGTTAACAAGACAAAACAATAAAAGACTATTATAGAGTTAAATCTATTTAATTTTTTGATTAAAATAACTCTAATGTTGGAAACTTAACGGAAAAAGTTAACCGTGTTAGTTAGGTGTAGCCAAATGGATTTAAATGATAATTTTAGTGAAACATTTGGATGCAAATGACAACATTTTAAACTTTTGGATTCAAATAGCAATTTTTATAAAACTTTAGAGACGTAAAACACATTTAACTCTATAAAAAAATATAGTAACAAAACAATCATGCCAAAGTAATTATTACAATTAATAACTTGTGTTGTCTATCTTATTTTTCCTACACCCTTCAACTATGTCTTTTAAAAAATAAAAAAAAACTAATAACTAATAAAAATCACAAGACACTGTCTCATCTTCTTCACCCTTATATCTTCTTCTATTTATTATCAAAACCATAAAAATGATTGCTTTTAACTTAGTTTTATACTGCATTAGTTAATGGTAATTCCATGAGGGTAGGTGTATAACATCTTGGGTGTCTCTCAAGTCTCGACCATATATACACATTGTACACAAAGAAATTTCATGAACGTAGGATGACACACATCCGCACCCTTTATGGCAGTATAAAGCGTGAAGTGAAAGGGTCCGAACCATCATAATCCGTGTTAAAAGGAACCCGGTCCAGTTAACCTCCATCGGTCTAAACAGAAACCCTCCATAAACCCTACACCAAAATCAACCACTCACCCCCCGTCAACGAACAAACCACCACCACAATCCACCGGAGCCCCATGGAAGAACCCACCGACACCACCACCACCACCACCACCACCTCCTTCACCGGAGACACTGACATCTGCCACCAACTCCTCCACCGCTACGGCAACTCCGCCGCCCCGCAGCACCGCCACCTCTGCGCCACCGCCGCCGCCACCCGCTCCATCATCCAATCGGAGTCACTCCCTCTCTCCCCCCTCTCATACTTCGCCGCCACCATCGACGCTCTCTCCGACACCTCAACAGCAACAACTCATGACGTCGACGCAGTGTCTGCGCTGTCGTCGTTTTTGTCGATTGTGTTGCCTCTGGTCCCCGAGAAGTCTATTGCGACGGATAAGGCGGCGGAGGCGGTGGCTATTGTGGTGCGGATGGTGGAGAATGAATGTGAGGGTTTGCAAGTGTCGAGTGTGAGGGCGTTGGTCAAGTGTTTGGGGGTGTTGGTGGAGTTTTGTGATTTGGAGGATTGGGAATCGGTGAAGTTAGGGTTTCGGATGCTTGTGAAGTACTCGATTGATAAGCGTCCGAAGGTATGTGTTGATTTGTGCAAACGCAAACGATAATCAATGGTTATAGTAGTAGCTTGCTTATTGTTTACTGTAGAATTAATAAAGGTGATGAATGAGAATGGACTTTTGAGCATTGGTTGAATAAATAGACATCTATTTGTTGTTCTGGCGTAATGTATGATGCTGGGCATGGGTGTGATAATCCGGATTACTCGGAATTAATCAGATTTATCTGTCAATTTTCAAACTTATATGCACATATACTAAATTCTTTTAAATTTTTATATATAATTTTTCAATTTGACCAATTTTGGCCGAAATTGCAACTGAATTTGACTGCCTATCGATTTTAAGGCTGACCAGGTGAAATCACAGCAGTTACCCATAGATTATCGTTTAATCACTGATTAATCCCGATTTTTATGACTCTGATGTTGGGTTTAATGGCAAAGACATTGGAGTTAGTGGTGATGCTCCCCTTGAGTCAAGGGTTCGAGCTTGGTCTGTGACGGATTGGTGTAAAGTGATTGTGGTGTAGATTAATGAGTAGATTTAGAGTGTGTGAGTTTGCCGTTCCAAAAAAGAAAAAAAGATGCGTAGTTGCAAATATATAAATGGCTACTTAGTGTTAGTGCATAATCAAAGCAAGAAGTAACACATAATTGGATGTTAGGTTGATGGTTATTCTTTTTAGATTACCTTGTGATTTGCTTCATTTTCTACATGATTCAGGTCAGAAAATGTGCTCAAGATTGTGTTGTGAAGCTCTTCAAGACTTTTAAATCTCATATTGTTCTAAAAAAGGCAAGCAAGGTGGTGTTAACCTCGTTGAAAACTTATATGTCATTAGCAGTTGAAACAGCTACCTCAAGATCTGCGGATGGATGTAAAGATGATAACTTATCAAAAGGTGAACACCTGGATGTTCTTCATATGTTAAACCTGTTGAAATTTTTGGTCCCTTGTTTGCCAAGCAAAGTCATATCAGAAGTTGTTATAGAATTACAAAAGGCTATCACTGCCAGGTTCTCAGCATTAACAAGACACGTTTTGGATGTTTTGGGGGAGATACTCAGATTTTTGGAAGCTGGATCTACGATTCCTGATACTGACAAAATTATCGCAACACTTGCATCATATATATCTGAGAGACAGAACCCAGTGGACACTCTTTTTTCTGCAGCAGCCCTACTTGATACTTTTCTTACCAAATTTCAAGTTGGAGATAACGATCATTATTCATTAATCATTAAGTCTATTGCAGGTAGATATATGTTCTTGCTTGATGTTGTTATATTTCATGATCAGCTATTTAATGTTGGGAACAATGAAATGTCAGCTTTCTAAATTCTAACATGGAATAGTCAGCTTTCTAATGTCGTGAAGTGATGCTTTATATGTTATAGAAACACTTTTTGTTCGAAACATCAGATGTCTTTGTGGATATGATAGTTGTGGTTATTTGCAGTACTTATATTAACTTTATGCCTGTTCTTTTAGGTCTCCTGACATCCGAGTCAACAGCTACCAAGGCTTCAATTATTTTAAAAGAAATGGTTAACCATCATATTGATGTAGAGGCCCTTTCGAGTTCGAAGAAAATGCTTGCAGATGAGAATAATGTTGAATCCAAAGAATCAAGAATAGTGAAATCTTTATGTAATGCACTTCTTAAAGTTGCTGGTACCCATAAAGGAATTCCAAATGAACATATTTTGGCTGTCATCTCTGTTTTATTTCTAAAACTTGGTATGTTCACTTACTAATTTACTACTTATTGTGCTTAAGCAAACATTGTTCATGCTTATGGCTATTGCAAATGATACCCTCTGTTAAAAACTTAGTGACAATGGCCGTGGTATTGTGTATATATACTATACTTTTTCAATCAGATAATATTTCTCTTTTAATCATTATTGCATCTGTTGCATGTATATTATTTTTGTTTCTATAAGCACTTAAAACACATTTCTGATTTTTTGCGATCTTTAGGGAAGAGTTCTCATATCTACATGGGGAGTATACTTCTTAAGCTTGCTGCTTTTATGACAGCTGCATCTGGAAATACTTCGGATGTAAAGCATGTAAGTTTCTTCTTTTTTAGTATTTGTTTTCATTTATACACATGCACACACAGAGATACACACACAAAACACACACATATACATACTTGATGACTGAGATTGGAAAATTGTTCTTTGTGATACTATAGGCTTCAAGTTTTTTTTTTAAATTTTTTTTTTTTATATATTTACTAGCAATGTGATACAAACCCATATCCTAATCGGGTAGGGTTGGTGGGTCTTGGTACCAGGTCAAAGGGGCAACAACCTAGTGGGGTTAATGGATGAATGGTTAGCTATTGTTTTGGGAGTAACTGTAGCCTAACCGCCCCTATTCTTCCTATTTATGTTTACTTCTTAGGATGTGTGTGTCTGTCTCTGTTTAGTTTATCAAAAGTAGGGTTTCTAGACCTTGTAATAGGAGATCACCCTTCTCGAACAGGGCTTTATCTGTGCTTTTTATTTGAAGTTAATCAAGCCGACTTTTTGGTTTCTATCATTTGGTTCCATTGCCAGGAAATCGAATGGTTTCCGTAACCCGGAACTTGGCAGATCAACTAGCAACCATTGCAGCAAAACTAGAAGTCATTGCATCTTTGAGGGGCAATGTGGAAGAAATCAAGCTCAAGTGATCAGAGATTGTTGTAACAGTGAAGAATTAGACGATAATTTGATGAACACGGTGGTGAAGGAACCGCAGGGGTCTGAGCATGACCCTCTTCAGCAACTTAGATCCAGCGTTGGTGGCGGAATCACTGACCGAAGCAACATAAGCGGAGATGGGATTGAGGCACCGACGAAATGGACGCTTGCAAAATTGATGGCACCGCAATTGAAGCTTGGGCATCGGCAAAGAAATTAACGGCAAACGACAGCCATGATTGGAAGAGGAGAGGAGAAATTAGTGAAATTAGAGGCTTGCTTAAAGATATTGATCCACCGATCTCGTTAGCTGCAAGGCGTCAAGCAAATAAAAGCGTGTTGATTTCTTCCACACATATACATCTGAAAGGCAATGAATTCCTGAAGGATGCCTCTGATCTGCCTTTGTTTGTGCCCTAGGATACTCTTGTCTGGTCTAGCACGTTCTGAAACTTACCAAGCGACACTGGTACTTGCGAAACATGTGGTTGTAATTTTTATCATTGTGTGGGACTCAGGAAAGGAAAGGGGAATCAGCATTCAGCATCCTTTCATCTCCTATCTGTGGAGTCATTTGAGTATTGGTCCAGCATTTGACTTGAGGTCAAGTCGCTTGTCCAGGGAGGATGCATTGATACAAACCCAGATCTTAATCGGGTGGGGTTGGTGGGTCTTGGTACCGGTTCAAAGGGGCAACAACCTAGTGGGGTTAGTGGATGAATGGTTAGCTATTATTTAGGGAGTAACCGCAGCCTAACTGCCCCTATTCTTCCTATTTATGTTTACTTTTTAGGATGTGTGTGTCTGTCTTTGTTTAGTTTATCAAACTTAGGGTTTCTAAACCTTGTAATAGGAGATCACCCTTCTCTAACAGGGCTCTATTTGTACTTTTTATTTGAACTAAATCAAGCCGACTTTTGGGTTCTATCACAATGTGTGTATTGTATAGATGCCATTTCATTAAGATAATGTTATGTTCTGATATTTGATATTTCAGCTTCAGGATTGTATTGGGTCTGCTGTAATTGCTATGGGGCCAGAGAAACTACTTGATGTATTACCTATCTTCGTTGATGCCAATGATCAAACCTGCTCAAATGTATGGTTGATACCTATTTTGAAGGAATATGTTGCTGGTTCATCATTGGGATTCTTTATAGAGAATATAGTGCCTCTAGCTGAATCATTTCAAGAGGAATCCCAAAAAGGTACCTCCTCAAATGTAGACTAGTTTTGGATTGCTGTAGCATTGTGTATAACATATTGCTTTGGGGAAAGAAAAATTTTTCCAGGGAAAAGAAAATTTTCGGAGAATTTAACTTCATTATGGAATAAATTTCTTTCTTTTTCCAGTTAAAAATTCAGTAATTGGAGAAGAACTGCAGGCCTATGCTGGTGGATGTTGGGGATTATTATCAGCCTTTTGTCGCTATCCTAATGACACACACAAAAATTTTAGATCTTTGGCGAATCTTCTTATTCCACGCATCAGAAAGAATGCCTTTATGCTTGAAGATATTGCCAATGCCATGCAGGTAATGCATCCGATGTATCATGTTGTATAATTTTTCCTTTCATCTTGACAAGTTTTCTTCTCATATGCAAGCTTGCCTTGTATATAGCTTCTTGCGAAGCAAAACAGGAGTTTCCTTGGTGCTCATCAGGGTGATGATGAGGCCTCCAAATTTCCAAATATGAGTTACTCAAAAAAAGCTGCTACCAAAAACATTAAGGTCTTGGCATCATGTTCAGAGGAGTTGCTCAAGGCTTTTACTAAAGTGTTTTTCAAAGTATCTACTAAGAAACGTGTTTTTGTAAAGGTTATGATTCTTTTCTCTTTTCTTTGTTGTCACTCCATAACTTTTTGTTATCTTCATTCTATTTTTTTTAATTTGCTTAATTTAGGAGTTTTTATGAGTGTATCTAATTTTCGTTATAAACTGTCACTTCATTGGTGCATTTATTTGTCTTCCTTTTCCCTAGTGCTATTGGCATGCGTTGCATAGGAAGCGTTAGTGCCCTATATCCATGTTGAGTCCCTAGATTTGTTGATTTATGGGGTGTGGTTCTTTTGGGCTGCGCATCCATGCGACCTTGACTATACCTTAGAATCCGACTACTAATTTAAGAGGATACATGAATGGTAACATGCAAGAGGAATTTTTGGCTCTTTATAATAAAAAAACTAAAATTTTCAGTTTGGAAACTTTGAAATAATGGCTAGAAAAAGAAAAAACTTAAGTTTTACGATTGTGAGGATGAAGAACAAGAGGGTACATCCTAAAGATTTTGTATGTGATAATATGTACCAACTTGGATACTCTTAAGTAATGTTAAGCGCACGAATCATGATTAGACTTGGGTGTTGGTATTTATTGTATGATTCATTAATTAATTTCGTTAGCCAATTGGTTTGGTTTTAGATTTGTGTATAATATACATGCATAAATGCATCTATACACACGTTTGTATATGTACACACGCAAATGTAGGTTTGTGTTATGTTTGACTTATTGCGTGCGTCTTATAGCATAAATAGAAGTTAGTTACAAAAAATTATTAATCTGATTTACTTTCTTATGTAGGTGTATTTAGTTTCTTTCGTTAGGCCTTATGTTGTGTATAAGTTGAGGTGATTGCCTTATACCTGACAATGTACATTCATGATAATTTTTCCCTAAAATATTTACTAGTGATTGCTGCCATCTTTTGTGTGCTTTTGTCTTTGTTTTTACCACATTGTATGATTCTAATTCAGAAACCATCAACTATCCTGGTTCTATAGTAATATAGATGTCAGGCCATTGGATCCCTACTATTTGTTGGACTAATCTTGTCACTATTAAATACTTAGAAGGGTTAATTAGTAAAGTTATTTATTTAATTGTTTGAGTCTGATTTAGTTAATTTAGTTTGATTATGTTTCCTAATTTAAGTCTAAGTAGGGTAACTTGGTCTGCAAGTTGGTTTAGTATAAATAAGGGTCATTGGTGTCTTTGTGATTGTGCGTTAAGTTCAATAATATACTAAAAGAGTCGAAGAATGTTACTTCAATTATACGTGTTTGCGTATATTTTTGGGTTGATCCAATTGGTTATTCCAACAATTGGTATCAGAGCTGAAGATCAAGATCTATGGTGGGACGATCAGAATTCAAGGGTGGAAAAGAAATCAATCCGCTCATCAAGAATATATAAAAACCGAACTCGACCAGTAGAGACAAAGATGAAGAGAAGATCGACAAGAAAGTTCACTCGATTAGTGGTTAGATTTAATTATCGCAGCCGGAGGAAAAAGAGAAAAAAAAAAGAAAGAAAACATGGCAGTTGGTTTCTGAGTGGTTCAGAAGGCTGGAAATTAACAAAAGAGTTTCTTTGGAGGCACGATTACCAAGACAGCAGGCTTTGGGCTGTTTGGTGGGCGGTTTTGCATAATAAATAAAGGATTTTATTGGATAATTTGTGTTGATCTACGCAAAGTTGAAAGACAACTAGCTGGTTTGGTCAGTGGCATCGAACAACAAGTTAGCAAGGTTGTTTGATTCGATCATTGCGGATTAGCAGGTGTGATCGATCAAGGGCGTTAATCAGGTTTGTTCGTAATTAACAAGTGTTTTTAAAAATAGGATCAACAACAGACTTGTCTTCCTCGCCAAGAAAAGAATGGATTAACAGGTGGTTAGTTCTTTGGCAGAAGTAATCCGACAGGAGGTGCGGGAAACGAAACAACAAGGTGGTAGGTTTTCATTCAGCAGCCGAGTAAAAATAGGAAAGCAAGGGGTTAGTTTTTTCAGTTGGAGGTCGATGAGCAGGTGGCTTAAACAATTCGGTAAGAAGTACAAGTCAAAGAAACAAGTTTTGATCCAAAGAAATTGTTGTCGAAAGCAAGGGTTCACTTCGAGAAGACTTTAGACATGTCTAAAGTGGAGATCGGGTATCCAGAAGAAGTCGAGTTGAGGAAGACCTTGGATATGATCAAGGTGAAGGTCAGGGGTATGTGAGAGGTCAATGAGATGTTGGTTTTAGCGAGATAAAAGTCACAAGAGGTTGATGAGCAGGTGGCTTAAACAATTCGGGAAGAAGTACAAGTCAAAGAAACAAGTTTTGATCCAAAGAAATTGTTGTCGAAAGCAAGGGTTCAATTCGAGAAGACTTTAGACATGTCTAAAGTGGAGATCGGGTATCCATAAGAAGTCGAGTTGAGGAAGACTTTGGAAATGATCAAGGTGAAGGTCAGGGGTTCGTGAGAGGTCAATGAGATGTTGGTTTTAGCGAGATAAAAGTCACAAGAGGCGTCTTAAGCCTGGCGTTGCTATGAAGCATAATGCAAGACAATATTAAGGGGGTGATTGTTGGACTAGTCTTGTCACTATTCAATACTTAGGTTAATTAGTAAAGTTATTTATTTAATTGTTTGAGTCTAGTTTACTTAATTTAGTTTGATTATGTTTCTTGGTTTAAGTCTAAGTTGGGTAACTTGGTTAGTATAAATAGGGGTTGTTGGTGTCTTTGTAATTGTGCGTTAAGTTCAATAATATACCAACAGAGTCGAAGAATGTTACTTCAATTATACGTGTTTGCGTATGTTTTTTGATTGATCCAATTGGTTATTCCAACACTGTTGTCCCTGTGCAGTAGCAGTGGAACTGTAATAGCTATGGTTATTCCAACAAAACCTAAGCTGCACCAACTGTTGTCTTGGCTTCCTTTATGACAAAATCCTAGTTTTGGTTTCAAGCTTTTGTTAAAAAATTGAAGCCTATGATACAACCTGATATCCACTCCCGACTTGGGTTATTAATAATGATATGATACTTCCTTGGACCTTGCCAACTTCCTCTTCATTTGATCCACGATAGGAAATTAGAAAATGGGAATCATCAAGGATGATTACAGTGGGGGAAGTGGTAGTGTTGTAAAAATCGCCAGGAGCTAGTCGGGTGGTGGTGTACCGACTAGCGTTTAGTCGGGAGTAATCGGGATTGATTGGGTTGGAATTTTTACATATACTTTTCAGTTTTATATATAAATACACACATTTTCATATGTAAATTTAATAAAAAAGTTTAGATTTATGTATAAACACACATATTTGGCCGGAATTTTCAAGTTTAAGCAGCAATTTTCAATTTTTGGCCGGATTTTTTAAAGTTCGCCGGAATCTCTCCGATCGGAATCATTGATTTTTGGCCGATAAAGACCGCATAGGTTCGATTTTGACCATAGTTGACCGCCTAGCGATTAATTGGCAGATTAGCAAAAAATTACTTGGTGAGGTGTCGATTTCTGATTAATCGCCGATTAATCCTGTTTTTTGCAACACTGGGAAGTGAGAGTAAGGGTGTGAATTTCTTACACGACACAAACCTAGCACGAAATTCATGGGTTTCGATGTGGTCTAAATGGGTTTGTGCCAGGTTCATGTCGAACCCACCAACACGTTTAGTTAGACATTAGACTGGTCATGTTTATGTCAACCTGATGGGTTCATGGGTTAACTCATCACCCTTTTAACCCATTTATTGTTACAATTTTTTTAAAATGTGTTTTATGTAATAATTTAACTAGTTAGATACTTTTTATGCTAAAATGTAAAGGTTCAAATACAATTTGGCGTAGTTTAAACGGTATTGCCTTTAAAAATATAAAAATTATATGTAAATCTGTAGATTTAACTAATTAATAATACGCAACAAAAAAAGTTAACATAAATTTTCGAGTCAGTCTGGTTGTGTTCGTGTCAACCTGTGGATACACATGTCATGTTTGAGACTTGGGTCGATATGTCTGACATGATTTTCGGGTTTGTGTAAAATTTTTGGGTTCGGGTCGGGTTCGACCCGTCAACTTGCGAACACGACATGGTTAAAAGCTCTAAGTGGGAGAAGGTTGGGAGATATCTGGTGGTTTAATAGGCGTTTTGATGGACATAATCCAATGATCAGGAGTCATCTTACTGAACTGATGATGGATGCTGATTTTTTAAGTTCAAACCTGCTTGAGACTTTAATCTATATAATAATCATCGTGAACGCTTATTCTATAATTTACTATCCATCACCAACCTATGTTAGATTAAGTGACGACTATGATGTTCTCCAAGGAAGAAGATTAGCAGGTGAGAATTCTATAGACAGATGCAACCAAAAGTTGGGTGTGTTGTCTTTTTTGTAACTCTTCATTGTTTGAAAATGTTCTAATGAGGTTACAGACGTCGAAAGGACTGTTTATACTATAGAAGTGGTGTTTGAGACTTCAAAATGACTGTTTATACTATAGAAGTGACTAAACGTTGAAGGACTATAGAAGTGACTAAATGTTGAAGGAGAAAGAGGTAGAAGACAAGAATCTTCTAACAAGTCTTGGAGAAAATTCTTCTAGGGCACATTAGCTGTCGGATCCTGGGAAGTAAATTTGTTGCCAATTAACTGTAATTTCTGATATACAGCTAATGCTGTTTTTTCCTTAAACAAGGGTGCCAAAATTGGTGAAACTTTGTTTTTAATTAGTTTTGTGATGGAGATGTGAGTTGTACTTAACGCTGAACATAATTAATGAAATAATGGGTTTGGTGAAGTGGCTGCTTGTAATTTGCTCATGTGCAGGTGATTCTACCACAAGACCTGAGCGTTTTCTGTTATCTTTTTGGGTAGGGACTAGGGAGTGGAGATATTAGTTTGTTACACACCACTCTTAGGACACTTTATTTTTTTGTCTTTAGTACCTTTTGTTTTTGCGCATACCATCTTGTTTGGAAATTTTAGTGAACAGTGAAACTTCCTGCCAAATGTTTTTACTCATTATTTTATCACTTCATAATTTCAATTTCCAGGATACCATTGGATGCTTGACACTTATGACTGATTCTGCGACAATAAAAAAGATCTTCATTTCTTCACTTAAAAGATTGGAGCGGAATGTTTCTGTAGATAAAGTAAATGCAAAAAGGTATGTATTTATTTTGCATTACTTGTTGCTCCTCTTTCAGCATTCTTGAATCTAATTGTCTAGGTAGTTTTCTTAGCTAGCTAGCCGCCCACTAGGGTTTAAACCATTTTACTCTTCTTTATAATAGGCATTGGCGTGTTGATTCTTGAAGATTTTTTTTCTTTTATGGGGGATGTGCACTAAGTGTATCCAAGCTCTTTCTATCATTAGTTTTCTTAGCTGGCTAGCTGCCCACTAGGGTTTAAACCATTTTACTCTTCTTTATAATAAGGCATTGGGGCATCTTGATTCTAGAAGATTTTTTTTCATTTATGGGGATGTGTCACCAAGTGTATGCAAGCTCTTTCTATCAATAAGTGTTCTTGATGGCATGGTACTGTATGACAAATTTGTATAAATTTACATCTTCATTTATTTGTTATGATAGTTTACATGTGAAAATGCTCCAAATCAAATAGAGCCCCCTTATTGCCGTGCTAAAAAGTTTTTGCTCTACAATGGGTATTGCTTGCAGAAGCACATTTGTTCCAAGTTAGTGGTGATGAGTGATGACATGTGTCGTACAATGAAATATTTATTCATTTTGCACTTGTACAGGTGTCTGATCCTTGAGCTAGCATCATCTGTTGTTGGAGCAGCTAGCTTGGATTTAATTGATCTTATATACAACTTTGTCAAGCAGAGTTTGAAGGTGTTCTAATGTCCAGTATACTGCGGATTTTAATCTATTGTTTTCTTTATTTATAGTTGATATTTCAGTTTACAATGCAAGTTCTGTATTTCTATTTTGGTGTAGGAAGAAGATGAAAACATTCAAAGGGAAGCATATGCCGCTCTTTACAAAATTTTGGAGGTGAGCAAGCAACTGGAGTATTATTGATTTTTACATAATGTTAAGGAGATCTTTCTCATTTTTGTTTTCGTCTTAATTCTTTAGGAATCTTCTGAGTTCTGCTCTTCAAAATTTGAGGAACTTATGGATTTAATGCTTGGTTTGAAATCCCCTGATAATGTTACTTCACTTAGATGGCGGTTTTCATGCTTCAGAAACTTGATAATTCACTCAATTGAGGTTATATTTTCCTCCCTTCTACTTTCTTTCTTTTTTTATTTGTGGTTTAAATTCTCAGTTATATTCACATTGATTTTATATGACCTTAATACTAAATAAGGCTCTGAACCATATACAATTGCGACTGACTTTGACTTAAACTTAACCATTTTTTAAACAACTTGTTTGTCTGTATTTCATCTTAACAAACGTTAATAGTTTCATTCTAACTTTTTCCGAAGCAACTGTTGATTATGGTTGGGGTTGGCTTTACCAAACTAATTACATGGCTCATTTGTTCTATATAAGCTGTCCTACTTTGACCTTTAAATTTGTAGCTATAGACTTTTAACAATTCTTTCCGTATATCTTTTGATTAAATCATTTATGTTTCCTCTCAAAATAAATTTACTAATGCACATTTAATAACAAAAGTTGTTTATCTGATATTCAATGTTAGTGGGACAACAATTGAGAATGTAGGGAGTATTAGTTCATCTATCTTGAATTCTTGATGCTATGCCACAATAGGAGTACCACTTAGTGTTGTCATTTAAGAAATCATTTAGGGTATGGTTGGTTATGTGATAATACTTTTCTATGCAACAATTATGCTGATGAGGTGAATGGCTCAATTTATGCAGGTACATGCCAAGTTTGAGTTTTCTAATATTGCTGTTGTTGCTGCTTTAGTGACATTTATTTAATTAATTATATATCATGTAAAATCCTCTCTAATTTTTTGTTTTTCTAATTATATTTTCTGTAGAGAACGATGGATGGAGAGAACACATATGGCTTTCGTATGCTAAATGAAGTTATAGTGACGTTAAAAGATGTAAGATCTTCCTTCAACAAACTTCTCACCTTAGTGTTTGCATTTCATTGAGGGAGTTGTCCTTTTGCCTCTTATGATTGGAAAATAATTGCACATACCCATATTTGCCTAATGAGTTGTTGACAAGTATAGTATATATACTAGCTTATTTATACATGTGTTACATGGGCAGACCAAGGAAAAAGTTAAAAGTTATGGAACTACATTTGGCAATTGTAACGTAATATAGTTTTATATTAAGAAACAAAAACATGAGTCAGTTTAGTAGCCAACGGTCTAACACTTAAATGTTAATTAAATATAAAATATTAATTGATAATGTTATAAATGACAAATTTGTTTGAACTAATCTTGATGTTCAAGGGTGTGCACGGGTGAGAAGAACCAAGAAAGTAGAAGGGGTAAAAATGTTCACATGGGAAAGTTTTGGTCAAGATAAATATTAGGAAAGTATGTGGTCTTATTTGAATGTATGTCTTTGAGTTTATGATAGCTTGCTGAGAAAGTTTGTATTAGTATTTATAGAGGTGTATGGCTATAGGTTTTTTCTGGCTTTCCTAATATTAGAGAAAAGTGTCAACTTGGAGTTGGGTAAAAAATTTGATTGTTTTTGTTTGTGCTAGATCCAATAAATCCCAGCAATATTATCTCATGAAGTTAAAAAATAGTGTATTACTTGTATTTGATTGTAATCGGTTGATTAGGGTAATATAAAAGTTAGATTGCAAAATAGCTTTACATATATTTTTAGATTTTTTGAAACATACCATAAGATATAAAAAATTCCGATGATAGTTTCCGTTTGGTTACTTTGAATGGATTACATTTATAATGCGATTGTTTAACAGAAATACACTATATTTGTTATTTAATTTGAAAACGTTGAAACATAGAAAATGAAGAATATGTAAATTGACTTGTGTCATACGTGTATAGATTTGGGTGTTTTTATGTTTTTGTTATTTACACATATATAAGGGGGTGTTTTTAAAAGTTATGTGGAGGTAAAGCAAACAATGTAATTTAAATTAGTGAACTCTTACATCATTAATCAAAGTTGATTCAACTTGGAACTCATTTAACTAATAAAAATGTGTCACCTAGTTGATCCTATGAGATTCTGATGTTGTGATTTGCTATGTGTAAACATTTTTGTGGAGGTGATTGAAGTTATACATGTACTTAATAGTCAAAATTCTGGCTCATGGACCTGAGTTTCTCTTTTGGTAATCAGTGCCATCTATATCCATTTTTGAGTTCCAAACGATTTATGTTATAACATGTATTGATGAATTTCTACCATATTTTGTCTTATGGCATGTCATGTTATCAGATATATCTTTAATTCAACCATCATATGTTTTTTTAATTTGTTCTTATCTACCTGATATTTCTATAGTGCTTTGATATAATCTACTCTTGGCCTCCAGGGCAAGGAAGAAAGTAGAAAAGTGGCATATGATATCCTTCTGGGGATAAGCTCTACCTTGCAAAAAACATCATCCACACCCGATAAAGGACCTTATTATGAATTTGTTAGCATGGTAATCACCCGCTTTTTTAAAGTAGCTCAAAACATTATATTATTCTTTTTATGTGGTATTATGCTTATAAAACAAATATATGCTGGTTTGCTATATTTAGTCTCATCTTTATTTACTGTTGGTGATGTGTGATTACTTAGATAATGGGTTACCTCTCTGGTTCTTCTCCTCACATAAAGAGTGGTGCTGTCTCTGCCTTATCTTTAGTGCTCTATAACGACTCAAAGATTTGCGCTTTGATGCCTGATCTTGTGCCATCGATCCTTGAGTTACTGCATAGTAAAGCTATTGAAGTTATCAAAGTGAGTTTTTTTACCTGTCTTCATGTTAAACCTTAGCTGTATATCTAATTAAAGGCGGGAATTGTGATCCATCTTCTTATGAATGGAATGATTAAGGTTATGTTTTACAGTTCAAACAGTAAAGTTTGAAGAAAATAGCTTTTAAGGAAGCATGCTAGTTGGGTCAAACATTTGTGTTAAATATGATTACAAAATGTAACTTCATCTGTATTCTTTGGACAGGCTGTTCTAGGCTTTCTCAAGGTGTTAGTTTTGAGTCTACAAGTGAGTGACTTGCAGAACTACCTGTCTGATATTCTCAGTGGACTTCTGCCCTGGTCGTCTGTTTCTCGGCATCATTTTAAAATAAAAGTATGGTAAACAACTTCGAGATTTCCCATAAATGATGGAACTATCTAGTATTAGTAACTTTCATTTGTCTACTATTATTTATAATAAATGTGAGATTGGACGTTTGGTAAAACATTTTATATGTAACTCGGTTCTTATTGTTTTTGCAATTACAGGTAACGGTAATCCTAGAGATTATGATGCGAAAGTGTGGTTCTGCATCAGTGAAGCCTCTAGTACCTTCGAAATACCTAGATTTCGTTAAGAATGTCTTGGAGGTAACACCACATGAAATTCATGGAGTTTTCACAAAAAATGTTCGTTTGGTCATTTTAGTAACTTATTTCTAAAAAAAATTTCAATGTTTGACAAAACAACCGATTGATTGTCAGATTTCAGGATTTACTGTATTTCACAGCTGATTCTCACTACATCTGAACACACCCTGAATGGAAAAATGCATTTCTGCAGTAATATGATATGCTATGACAACGCTCCCGTTTATTTTTACCCGTAATATCATCTCATCGGTGTTGTTTAATTTACAGAACCGTCAAGGCAAAACAAATTCCCCGAAAACCATCACAGCCGGATCAGATGCAGGATTTCCTGAAACAAACCCCAAAGGGTCTAACTTATTAAACTGCACTTTTATATGCTCGATTATTTTCGCATGCGCTAATAGAATTTACACTTTTGCTCTTTTCAGTAGGCCAAAGTTGAAACCTAAGGCTGCGGGTAGTTTCACCAAGAAAGAATATTCAACAGAAACCCAAAAGCGAAAGAGGGATGATAAAAACAGCTCAGATAAGCCTAGTAAATTTTCATCTCGAGGGAATAAAAGTACGAAAGACATAAAACCTTCTGGATTTGCTAAATCAACAGACCGCCCATCACAAGGCAGTTTTAAAAGGAAAACCCCAAGTTTTAAAAAGGATAATTCAGGTGGGAAGAGACCAAAACAGTGGACCAACAGAAGCAAGAAGAATGCATCTGGCTGATTATGCAACCTGATTTTTCAGTCACATAGTTGCATTTGGCCCTGTTTGGGCTTTGGAGTGAAGACTATAGACACTAATAACGCTAACGCCTCGTATCTGACCGTGTTTAGTTCCAGGAATGCAAGTAAATTAGGAGCGCGTAGTCGATATTCTTCAAGTTTATGCCAATTTATACTGGAATGGTGTATGTTGCATAGTTTGGAAAAGAAAGTAGGATCCCGTTTATGGGGGTGTAGTACCCTTGGTCATTATTAAAGTTGACTTGGACATTATGAGTCCACTATGTAGCCCTTTTGAATTAAGGTTTTTCTTTAACTTAAGAGACACTGTTTTCCTTTTCTGGCCTGTGGGCTATGGGAACATCTGCAAAAATTCCTGCACAGATATTGTCTGGGTATTGGAACGGTCATTAGAAAATATTTACTTCTTTTCTATATCTATTTTGAAAAACATCATAACATTAAGTAATTAAAAAAAGAATGTATGTGAAGGGTCATCAGACAACATTTACTTCTTTTCTACATGAACTTGTTTATTACCCACCGCGCGATGCGGCGATGTTATACATGACGTGATAAAGAATGGACCACAATCGACTCAACTTGTTTTTGAACTAAATTTACTTTAAACATCGAGTAACTTGAATCTATACCGTTAAATGGAAATGTATTATATTTGACTTGACTTTTTTCTAAATAAATTTATGTTGAAACGTAGACCAACTCAAAATATACATAAAAAATCACATGCGGTGGCGCCATATGTGGCGTGATAAAGTATATATTATAATTGTCTCGACTCGTGTTCAAACTAATTTAATGATTAAACGTAAACTAACTCGAATTTATACTGTCAAATGAAAATGTATTATATTTGACTCGATGTGTTTTCAAACAAAACTTAAATTGAAACGTAGACAAACTCAAAACGTATTATATTAGCTGACCTATTTCTAAACAAAATTTACGTCAAAACGTAGACGATCGTTGAAATGTAGACCATCTTAAAGTGTATATAAAATAAGCATAAAACGTTTTATATGACCAGACTCGTTTTTGGACAAATTTTGCATACATAAACGTACTCGAATTTGGGTAAACCGAAACTTTATAAACTCAAATGAATAAAAGTGACATTTTACACACTTTTTAATATAGTTGGGGGGTGAAATTGTTAAAATGTAAAGCACCGACCTTTACTTTTAAGTTATAGTAAATTTGAATGTTTAAATATTTAGGTTAGTAACTTCACTGGTTAAAACTTAAATACAACATATACTATCGTATACATACATAGATGCATTACGAGTATATCTCACGTATAGTAGCAATGCGTATGGTCTGGGAGGGGTATGATCGGGTAAGTTTTTTCTCTATCCTAAAAGATAAAAAGACCCTTCCAATAAGACCCTTGTCTCCAACCGTTTAAGAAAACCCGTATTGTAATAGGATACCGTCATATTGTATTAGTCTTTATAAGTAAAAAAGTATGATATCGTTTGTATTCCACTAGATAGAGGTGGAAAGAAAACCGTTTTGCGTTTCCAAACCGGTTCAACCCGACCTTGTATTGGTCAAAAAATCAGTTTGGCCCAACCTGGCCCAAACCACCGGTTCTTACATCGGCTCCCCACCATGCTCATTTAAACCGGTTTCAAACTGGATTGGTTCCCAAACAAGTTTTTTTTCTAGCCGTTACTAACGATAATATTGCCGTTTTTTGATTTAAACCATTTTAACCCCCCTCCCTAGTATAAATATGTGATGAGTGTTTTGATTAGATCACAACAACTTAAAACGCTCTCTACTCTTTAAAATCTCAAAAACACTCTACACTCTCGTTATGTAGTGAGTGTTTTGGTTGAATCATAACAACTACTATTTACTCTCTAAAATTTCAGCTCGGTACTCTTTTAGAATCTCAATGTAGTGGGTGTTTCCTAGGTTTTTCAATTTAACTTTACACTTTTTTATACAATTAAATATATAAAAAAACTCGGTTTTTTTATGGGGTGGGAACTGACCCAAACCGGTTGGTATAGGGTTTGAATTTTTCTCCTTCAAACTAGTTTAGAACCCGAACTGATTTGTCCTCAGACTGATTTTGACTCCCGTTGACCAAATCGGTTCAGTTCCCAACCCAAACAGTGTTAAAAAAACGGTTTGTACACCTTTAAAACCATATCACCTGGTATGAGTTTGTCAACATAATAGCCGATACCATTCACCTGTCATAGGGCGGATATGATGTCATACGACTCATATGAGATTAAAAACCACTATTTTTTCTTTTTTTTTAATTAAATAATATTTTTTTTATACTTTTATCATTATATTTTCTCTCTCTTCAAATATGGGAAAACAATGTACAACCCTCATAAATTTTTCATTTCTTTCACTCACAACCACTTACAACCATCTCCTATAATATAGGGCACTCACTCATATAAAAATAGGAAACGAGCTATAAATGCTCTAAGTTATGTATGAATATTAAGATGTATGATACCATACTATCTAACGGAGCACTGGCCCACTCGATTGTATCTGTTACTCAAATACGAAACCAAAACCACCATAAGAAGAAAATCCATCTTGACAAGAAAACCTCATGCCTTAACTTAAAATCTTATATTTTTTTATTACATGTAAAACTTAAACTCAATACCTCCCTCTAACATAAAAATTGAAAAATTTTACCACAACGACTCAAACTATTTAAATATCTAACTTAAAAATTAACATTGAATCCACGTGCACAGAAAAAAACTTAATAATATAAATTATTTAAACTAGTGTAAATATCCTTTATTCTTCATCATCTCCATAGCCATGGAGTCCTCCTTACAGTTACACACTCACCTCTTCACACCCACCCATCTCCTCCCCAATAAACCCAAAACAAAACCCTTTAGGCGTACACTCCGATGTGTCTCCGGCGACACCAACACCAAGAAGCTAACGGGCTTCGTAGACTACAACAACGGCGAACGACAAGTCTCCGTGCACGTACCCGGGTTCAAGAACTCCGATTTGCCCAAAAGAATTCGGGTTCGGGTCCAAAGAGACCGTTTTCAGAAAGATTGGGACATTTCAGAGCTTGTTCCCAAAATCTTGAAGCTCAATCGACATGAAGATGTTGATGGCTTGCTTAATCGATGGGCTGGTAGATTTGAACGCAAGAATTACCCCATTCTCATAAGGGTAAGTTAAATCTTGCATCAAGTTTTGATCTTTTGTGCATATGCTTGAAGAAATGTATGCAGTTTTGATTTTGGGAACTTGATTTTTGTATTGGGTTTCGTGTTTAATGATTTGGTGATGGTGGATAACACCATGTATATCCTAGGTTATGTTTTCTTGTGTTGTGTGTTGTTTTTGAACATTTGTGGTGATTGAGTGGTTCTTGTTGAGTGTGAATGATACTTTTAGTGGAATTGGTTGTGTTTGAAGATAAAGCTCATACTTGTGTTGATGTTTTGCTAGTGTAGGAGATTAGCCAAACAGGTTCTCTTGAGCATAGTAACCAAGTTTTTAAGTGGATGAAAAATCAGAAGAATTATTGTGCAAACAATGATATATACAATATGATGATCAGGTTGTATGCAAGGCATAATCAAACAGACCAGGCACGCGGATTGTTTTTCGAGATGCAAAAATGGAGGTATGGTTTCTTTGTCGTATTTTATCGTTTAGTAGCATATTAACTTCTTTGTTTATGCTGGCATCATTTCATTTGATGTTAATAACGTCATTTTTGAGTTTAACTTGTTATTTTAGGTGCAAGCCAGATGCTGAAACATATAATGCTCTCATAAGTGCACATGGTCGAGCTGGCCAATGGCGTTGGGCAACAAATATCATGGAAGATATGCTTCGTGCAGCTGTGTGTATCTGTGTTCTTTGCTTACAAGCAGTCTTTACTTTTGGTTTAAGCTGGCCAATTTTTTATTGTTTTTGGCCAAATATCATGATACCTTTTGTTATTTATGCAATATTTTGGTTTCAGGTTCCTCCAACTCGCTCAACATATAACAATTTAATCCATGCTTGTGGATCAAGTGGAAATTGGAAAGAAGCTCTAAAAGTTTCCAAGAAAATGACAGAAAACGGAGTTGGGCCTGATCTTGTGACTCACAATATAGTTTTATCAGCCTTTAAAACAGGGTCTCAATATTCAAAAGCATTATCTTATTTCGAATTAATGAAAGGAACAAATATTCGTCCGGATACAACCACTTTAAACATTGTGATCCATTGTCTGGTAAAACTGGGACAATTCGAGAAAGCACTTGATATTTTCCATTCAATGAGGAAAAAAAGAGCACCATGTGATCCAGATATTGTGACATTTACTAGCATCATTCATTTGTATTCGGTTTCGGGTCAAATTGAAAACTGCAAGGCTATTTTTGGCACAATGATCGCTGAAGGATTTAAACCTAACATTATATCTTATAATGCACTTTTAGGCGCATATGCTTCTCGTGGGATGAGTACAGAAGCATTATTGGTTTTTAATGATATAGAGAAAAACGGGTTTAGGCCTGATGTTGTATCTTGTACATCTTTAATCAATGCTTATGGAAAATCACAGCAACCCGAAAAGGCCATGGAAGTATTTAACAAAATGAAAAAGAATAGATTAAAGCCGAATTTAGTCACTTATAATGCATTGATTGATGCACTTGGATCAAATGGATTTTTACCAGAAGCTGTAAATATGCTGCATGAAATGGAAACAAATGGGGTGCAACCGAATATTGTTACATTTAGTACTTTGTTAGCGTGTTGTGGTCGATATGGTCAGAAAGTCAAGATTGACTCGATTCTTGCTGCTGCTGATTCACGGGGAATCAGTCTGAATACTGTTGCTTATAATTCTGCAATCGGGAGTTATATGAACATAGGGGAGTGTGATAAAGCATTCGCTTTATATAAGTCCATGAGGGTGAAGAATGTTAAACATGATTCGGTTACATTTAATGTGTTGATTAGTGGTTGTTCTAGGATGTCAAAATACACTGAAGCTATTGAATTTTTTGATGAAATGGTGGATTTGAATATAACTGTTTCCAACGAGGTTTATTCATCTGTGATTTCAGTTTATAGTAAACAGGCAAGCCCTTTGAAGAGTATGCCTTTATTTCACATTTTTTATTAAGAAATTTGGCTTTCCATCTTATAGAATTTTCATTCAGGGCCAAATTTTGGAAGCAGAATCCCTGTTCTCAAAAATGAAGATGACGCATGTCGGTCCTGATGTTGTTGCATATACAGCAATGCTACATGCTTATAGTACTGCAGGTAATGTTCTTACACTAAAAAACCAACCATATTAAGGGTGTTTCGGAAGTGGTGTATGATATTGAGGGGAGGTGTTTTGGGTGTGTGCTTTGGAAGTGATTGTGTGATTTTGAGTAATTAAAATCAGATAATCAGCTGTAACAAACCAGCCTGTAGAAGATAGCCTTTGGATGTGCTTTTGTTGTTTGAAATTGTAATAATCAAATATATTTTATTTGAGTGTTTGGCAAATTCTGTCATTTAAAAACTAACACGCAAAATGATTGAAAGAGACCACTTTTTGTGAAAAAGGAGATACCTCTTGCTAGATGGGAGTAAATGCATCTCAAAGTAGGTTAAAAAGGTTAATTATGTAGTTTTATACTTTTAATCCTTTGATAATTAGTTTTGTTGCAAGTAGTATGAAACTAATGATCCAAAACTGATTATTTGAACCCCTAGAGATTAGCATTAGATAATTAGCTCTAATAAAATGTGGTGCAGGAGTTTTGGATGTAGTTATACTGCTTCAAGTTGTACTAACAACTTGAGGAGTGCTTGACATTATTCCGATCATATAAGGGAACTAATATGTAAAGTAAGGGTATATAAGTAATTTTACTGTACCTTCGATGACCAGTTTATAGCTATTAGTATGAAACTAATTTTTAACATGATTGTTTGACCCGTTAATACTTGTATATTCATAACCAGAAGAAGCTGACCTGAACACTAGAAACTGATCACAATAATAAAATTACTTCCAAAATGCAAATCCAAGCACGTGCCCTATATATTGAGAAGAAATTATTAAGATAATAGTTATTATATTGCAGAAAAATGGGAAAATGCATTTGCATTGTTCCAAGAAATGGAAATGAAGGGCATCCAACCAGATCTCATAGCTTGTTCTGCATTGATGAGAGCTTTTAATAGAGGAAACCAACCTGCTAAAGTTCTTATTGTAGCTGAATTTATGCAGGAGAGGAAAATACTGATGAATGACACCATATACTTTGAAATGTTGTCTGCCTGTAGCATGTAAGTTCTTTAATTTTTTATATATTCTTTTAGGAGAGCTAAAGTTCTTTAATCTAGTGGCTGCATGTGTGAGATGGGTTAATGTGTCAATTGTCAAAACGATTTCAGATTGACATGTCATTTTTAGTACTGGCAGAAACACAGCGGGTCAGATTGGTTGACTAGCATGCATGTTTTTATCCATTCAAAAAAAAATCTCCTATGAATAATAAATGCGTTAGTTATAATTACTAAAACAATTTTATTACATTAGCTAATCCAATTTTATGAATAAAATTATTTAGGAGTTTGTATGCACTCAAAAGACCTTGGATGATTTTCATTTCACTTCCAGATGCACTTTTAACTATACGTTTTTGTTTGACCCATTTGAGATAAAACACAAATCATACCGTTCATCAGTGCATGCGTTTAAATTTTTACTTCTGCTGTTAGGACCATATAAATTTCTTGCTTCTTTTTGCATGCATATGTGCCTGATATTGTAACATTTTCTTGTGTCATAATTACTGTTTGTGTTTGATGTTAGTCTACAAGACTGGAAAAAGACCGTTGAACTAATTGGATTGATGGAGCCATCATTCAACATAATGTCGGTTGGACTTCTGAATCAGCTTTTGCATTCAATTGGAAAATTGGGGAAGACTGAGATCATGATGAAGGTGGTTGACTTTGATACTTAAAACAAACTGTTGACTATCATCTTGACCAATAGATGTCAACTTTCTCATCTATTCCCTATCCTGACATCGTATTATGCAGGTTTTCTATAAAATAGTGGCAACGGGTGCTGAAATTAACAACTCTACTTATTCGGTGTTGCTTAAGAATCTTTTGGCTGCTCAAAATTGGAGAAAGTACTTGGAGGTAACCTCCTCAAACTTGATTTAGCATTTTCTTAAACTGTACATGCCAATTATTTATTGTTAGACTAGAGGTGGAACGGTGGATCTTTTGTGCTGGTTGAATCCGAATAGGTTGGGTTGACCCGAACACTTACTGTCCTAAACAGTTTAAATGTGACCCAAATGGACCCGTTTTAAGTAAATGGGTTGAAACCTCTAATTAAAAGATTGATTAGTTACTTCCTTATTTAACAGGTAATGGAGTGGATGGGAGATTCTGGAATCGAACCTTCTGTTGATATGTATCAAAGTATACTTGCCTTTGCACAAAGCAGCGGGCGTGAATATTCTGTTATAATCCAAGATAGAGTCGGTATGCCTTTTGCTCTTATGTAATAAATTTAGAGGTCCTAAAAAAGTCGGGTCGGTTGGATCGGATAACTGGTAGAACCCAACATGCCTAAACAGGCCGGGTCAGTTGGGTTGACTAAAACACTTTTGGTCCAGTTTGCTTTAAATGTATGTTTCATCTTTCTTTTGATTTTCACAGAATGCCTGAGAAGAAAGAACATGACTATAAGGTCATAACAGATCAGATAAAACGACGCTTCTGAGTCAATATAGTCAGCACAATGCGGGCTAGAAAACTGGAACCTTGATCATTTTGACTGATAGAAGGTGCAAGTCTTGAACCTTTATCAATTATCCAAGCCCTGACCTTACTGAACTGTAGAGGTTAGACCTGTTACACCAGGGTGCACCCATTGGACCTGGTTATGATGCCGTCTACGTGTTAGATGGACAAAGGGCCGAGGGTGCAATCATACTGTTTTTTTTTGGTTGTTGGCACGGCCATGGGATCCTGTAAATCTGTATAATTTGAGTGTTAGGATAATATGTCTTGGGGTTAAATGTTTAACGATTAATGTATTTTGATAAACACCAACTGATGTTTCATTCAACCTGAATTTTTTTATAGAGAGGTTGATGAAGAACATATGGTATATGATTCCTTGATTGATATTTTGGATGACATGCTGGAAAAATGAAACGCTTTTTATCATCTTATTTATAATTTTAATTGTTACATGTGTTTACTATCTTGCGTATAAACATAACTTTTATTTATTTTTGTTGGCTTTTTTATATTTTGTAAGGGTTATGTGACACTTCCAGTCACTACTGTATTTACTTTTTAAAGGCAGTGTTAGGTGTTTTTTTTTTCGTTTTTTTTTTCCAAAAAATGTTAGGGCTACGTGTTATAGTCTACGTCTGGGGTACGGATGAAGTCTATCTGGTCTAATTTTGGTGGTTTAAATGTTGACAAGGGGCATCGTTCTTGACTACATTCAGGTATCAAGGACAAGCTCCTCTTACGCTCAAGGGAGGGGATGGTGTGTTTCACGCCCCTGTCACATCACTCATGTCCACTTCCTTACAGAATTATAACATATAACTTTAAATATTCTTATGTGACATTTTTAATGATTAAATTCACTTATATGACCAATTTTGATGGTTTCAACCGAGACAAAGAGTAACTCTCATGATTACATTCACATCTCAAGTGCCACCTCTCAAACCCAAAGGTTGGTGTTCCATGCCCAATCACATCACACACGTTTGTTCTCTAACAAAAGTATAATACATAGCCTTAAAAGTAGTGAAAGATTTTTATAAACTAATTTATATTCCTAATAAACTATTCATAACATAATTTACAATCTAAAGAGGTGCAAGTTATGACCCCAACCCAATATGATGCAAAGATAATACTAGGTTTTTCAGTCCCTTCTGATCATTTTGGTTTTTGTATGATAGTATGCATAATAAACACTCTAGTAAAACTTGGAAACCAAATTAAAAATATTTAAGCATTTTAAACTAGATTGGAGTTCATTTTCCGCAGTTAATTTTAAAAGAGGCGCACAATTATGTAATATCTTTATATAGTTGTGTGGCATGCTACAGAGGGGTGAGCAACGGGTCGGAACCGAACCGAACCGGACCGACCCGCCTTTGACCTGAAACCGATAAGTGGTTTATATAAAGAACCGAGAACCGGACCATTTACATACGGTTCGGGCCGGACTGAACCGAGTTAAACGGGTCTGTTTAGCATGATATGATGATCCGGACCGCAAACGTTTGTTAGGCTCGTGCTTTTTGCTGGGATAAAAATGAAACTTAAAAATATAAATGAAACCAATCAATGGATTTGTTTCTTAGACTCGTTATCATAACATAGACAAATTGGTATCATATAAAAATACAAACCGTACATTAGTTGTCATCGTGACCTCTTTATGAGCTAATATAGGTGTAGCGTGTAATAGTGTTTACCTATAACCGACTAAAAGTTTATTGATCTGACAATTTCTATTATACGCTAGTAAAATAATTTTTACATTTTTGGTGTTTAAAGGCAACCCATTTAACATGTAAAAAGCAAAAACCAACTTTTTTTGTCTAATTGTAATCGGGCTGGACCGAAACCAAGCTCATAACCCCGGGGTTGGACCGAAACTGACCCGTAACCGTTAACAAAAAGAAAGCCGAACTGTGGACCGGAACCACTAACCCATACATGGGTCGGTCTTGTTTTTCACAGGTCGGTTCGCGGGTTCCCATACATGGGTCGGTCTTGTTTTTCACGGGTCAGTTCGCGGTCTTAACCAGATCGACCCGCGAAGTGCACACTCCTATATAATATTAACAGTTTATGATTTATATGTTGTTATTATGATTACAATTTAGTTATGTTGGCAATTGCGCTTAAAATACCAAAGTTGGAGTTAAAACTTAAAAATACAAATTCTCATTTTTATAGCCAAAGTCCTATTAAATTACATTCGGTTGACTAGAACTTTTATTATGACAAACTTCAACCCTTGGATATTTATCAAAGGGGCAATGGTTGGTTTTAACAGAAGAGCAAAACAAAGTTTACAATGAGTGTGTTTATTTTGTGTGAACAAGAGAATGAAGCAGAAAAAGATTTCAAGCAATGAATTGAGCCTCAAAGTAGTGAACTAACCTCAATTTTAATCTCCATAAGTTATTCTAAACAAGAAGGAATCATTCGGGCGAGCTTTTGTTTTCTATTTCTAATTTTTGAATGCGTGTTGAATAAATATATTGAATTTTCGGATATTGAAAGCGTAGTTAGTGCTTAACCGTTTAGAAATATATTTGATGTTTATAAAATAGCGGTCGAGTTCAATATGGGTTTATATAGGTATATCAAGAATCTAGCTATGCATGTCCATGTTTATAAAGTGTTGGTCGTACACCAGGTTAGCTTTGATTTCTCAGTCGTGAAACTTGTCTAGTCACTTTACCCAAAATAGACGATGACAAATTTATGAACGATTTGGGGCAGAACTTGTGAACGATGCGCGTAGCACTTGCAATTTCAAACCAAGTTTATGAACTTGTAGGATTGTGCAATCGCGAGCAGATTTAATGTATAACTAGGGGTGGAAAGGTCCCGGTAGGCCCAAGACATAGTGTAGTAATATTTTTTCCACTCAATATTAGCCTCAATTTTAGCAAATTGGGGCACACTTCTAGTAAGATGGGGTTCCACTTCAACCTTTTGCCAAGTGAAAAAACAAAGTAATTTAATTGTCCGACAATCATGTAGCCATGTCACGACCAAGAAGATGGAACGATAAAGTAATATTTTTTTAAAGGCGAGAATATTATTATGAGAAAACCAACAGTGAAACTAGCCCACCAAGATACAAGACAATCCCGAAAACAAAATGCTAAGATCACCTAAGACAAAACTCTTTAAAACTGAAATTTACACCATCGATTCCATTCTAACGGATAAACTTTTGCATGGTTTTGATCCATAGAAAACCAAGAATCTTGATCTCCTTCGTTATATTAGTTACAAATAATTTCTTATCTTCGAAAATTATCTTATTTCTGGTCTTCCAAAATGCCCAACAAGCCAAAAGAATGATAGATTGCATTATTGCAACATCCTTTAACTATTTTCATTTGATCGGCGCATTTTTTGAATGTCGAACAATTCCTTTAAACTGAAAGCATAGATTGGAGCAACCTACGCCAGCTCTGATCATGTGTTTTTTCTAATCGTATTATTTTCCTTTTATCTCATTTTCTATCTTCTTGTTAGAGCAGTGAAATCTATTTGTTGTGAAAAAAATAATAATTTGACTTTCTAGTTTTAAATTTTTTTTTTGCTCGTCTTACGTTCTTAATGAATTCACAGTTTCATTTCCATGTTAACATGCAAGTTTTTATGAGTTGTTTAGATTTTTTTTTCTAAATTCTTTTAATGTTACTTTTAGTTTCTTGAATTTCTTGAATTTTATTCATTTGTTTAAATTAAGACCTAAGAGCTATCGAAAAATTATTTGTTTTCGTTAAATTGTTTGTGTGGATTAATTTATTTGTTTGCTAATATAAAAAGCTTCTTCTGGTGAAATTCATTTGACCCGACTCGAATTTAAAAGACCTGTATTTTACCCCTTAAGAAAAATTCTATGTTTGCCATGTTGTGCGATTAAGGACAAAAACCGACAATTCCGTGAATGATTGTGATAGGACATATGTTGTGAATAATGCTTAGACCATATCGTTGAACAAATGTGATTAGAAACAGTTCTGCTTGTACCACACTTTTACACTTTTTTTTTTTCTTTTTTTAAATAGCACGTAAAAGATAAAATTAACAAAATAACACATGGACAGAAAAAAATATTTTTTCTTCGGTTTCACTTATTTTATTTAAACTAAAAGGGTGCCCGTGTAATGCGGTGGAGTGTCATTTTATATTCGGCACGTGTACTTAATATACTGTTATTATTGTAGTAGTTTTACAAAAGTTTATTATGTTTTTTCGAATCTAAAATTTAAAACATCAAATAAATGTGTTTTACATGACTACTTGTACATATATGCATTAACTTATTATACATCATAAAATACAGATATGTTCAGCTAAAAGTTTACACCAAAACATTTAAAAGAAAACACAGGTTAAGTTGTAGTTTCAAAACGTTTTTAAATATGATAGATTAAAGAGTAAATTACTATTTGCATCCCTCACGTTTACCAATTTTAACCACTTGAATCCTTGATGTTTCAAAGTCGTAATTTTCCCCCTAATGTTTCATTGTTATCTTCATTTGAGTCAAAAAATCTAACATCGTTAGAATTCTCTGTTAAAACATTTATTAAAACACTAAAATACCCTAACAATTAAAAAATTAAAAAAAAATCTATGAGACCACCAATCATCATCTTCATTTAAACTACTCTTTCTTTCTCTCTCTCTACACACACACATACACTTCTCTCTCTCTCTCTCTCATTCTCCAAAAACACCACATCCACTCATCACCACCACCACAACCGCCCCCAGCCACCACCACTACAGTCGGCCGCCTCCTATCGGCCACCTCCTGACGCCACCATCACCAAACACTCTCACAACACGTTCTCTCTCTGTCACACACACACACACACACACACACACACACTCTCTCTCTCTCTCCCTCTCTTTCTCTCTCTCTCCCTCTCTCTACTCTACATCACCACCACCACATCCTCTTCTCCACCACAGCCCCTACCACCATCACTACAACAGCCCACCACCACCACAAAACACTCTCACAACTTGTTCTTTCTTTCTCTCTCTCTCTCTCACACACATACACATACACGCTCTTTCTCTCTTCTCTACATCACCACCACCACATTCCCAATCTCCATCACCATAAAACAAAAACAATTACCTATAGAAAAATAACCACCTAGTTAGATTTCTAAACAGAGAAAGTTTTTTGGTTCAAGCATGGTTTAGTCGTGGTTCAGGTGGTGGTGGTGATGAGCGACAATGATGATGTTTGCACGGGTTAGTGTTGTGGGTAGTAGATGTGGTGGGTGGAAGACGGTGGTGACTAGTTTTGGTGATGTTGTTGTTTTCGATTCATGCGATGGTGGTGATGGCGGTTCGAATGATGGCGGCGGGCGGTTCCGGTGGTAGTAGTGGGCGGTTCCAGTTCTGGTGCTAGTGGTGGGCGGTTCCGGTGGTGGTGGCGGTTCCGGTGGTGGTGGGGGGTGGGGGCGATTTCGGTGGTGGTGGTTGACTGTGATAGTGGTGGTGATGGAGAAGAGATGAGAGAGGGAGAAAGAGAGAGAGTGTGTGTGTGTTTGGTGAAAAATCAAATGTGTTTATGGTAAAAAATATGGGTGAGTCCTACATGTTTTTTTGTTTTTTTAATTTGAAGGGTAGTTTAGTCATTTTATAAAATATTTAACAGAAAAACTAACAGTGTTAACGTTCAGGATCCAAATAGATGAAAAAAATAAAAGTCAGGAGACATACTGATGTTTTTAAACTTTAAGGATGCAACTAGTTAGTTATGAGAAAAGTTATGGATACAAATAGTAATTTGCTTTAGATTAAAAGATATAGCTGAAATCTTGAAACATATTAAGTTTTTTTGGTTTATGGGTAGATAATATAAAATTTTATGCAAGTGTTAATAAGTGTAAGATTATTATGTAACTAATTGTAAAGGACAATATGTAAATAATGTTATAAATACTATTTTACCTTCAAAAGTGATTGTATCTTATATATTAATTAAAGTAATTGTTCTTAATTTTATAGTATCTTAAAATACCCCTCTCATATGTTTATATATAGTATAGATAATATGTATAGTTGCTTATAAAATTTTTCATGTTTCTCAACAGAATAGTATTTTATACTTTCTTACGATATCACCCAAGTTACGATATCACCCAAGTGGAGATGGACAAAAATACCTATTTGTAAACCGAAATCGGCAACCCGACGTGAACCAACCCAATCATCAAACTAGTTTTATTTCAAAATGGTTTCAGCTTGACCCAGCCCATAGACTTGAGCTATATTCTTATCCCTATCAAATGGAACTATTGATTAATTCTTGTTTATGAATCAATTTTTCAGAACCTTAATATCAATCAAATCATGTAATCATTATAAGAAAAAAGAATGAAACATTTGTGGGAATGATTGTCGTTGATATGGATGATGACAATGCCATACGATTTTGTTATTATACTATAAATTTGATGTAGAGATGATAGTGGGTATTCTTAATGATGTTTTTTAGGGAAATCATATGATCGATGATTTCTAAATTCCCTGTATTCTCTTTTTATATACCAGTAGCTAAGGTAATCATAACGCCTCCTTTACATATCAATGTTTACATTTACATCTATCAAATAACTGTTATGAACTATCTATGTCATATTGACATAATTAATTATTATTAATGAATGGTCCTAAGGCCATTATCATGTGGATAATTTTCCACCAAAAATTGGTCTCAACAGAGTAAAACCCGAATCGAAACCCGATTTAAACACGGTCTCTTTCCCTTACCCAAACCGGTTCTTTAAAAAAAACGGTTTGACTTTTATTGAGCCAACCCGAACCGGTTTCCAACCCGATATATACACCTCTACACCTGAGTTTTGAAATGGCATTGGTTATATGAATATTCATTTTAGTTATTAATACACTTTTCACTCTCTATCTTTTTCTATACGTATTTGTATGTGTATAGAAAGAAATAAAAAGAAACGTGTGTCTTAATAATCATCGATTGTATCTATAACAAACCCTTTTAAATTTTGTAGTTACCCCGTTACGTGATTATGATGAAAAGCACGGTCAAACTCACCTAAGATTCCCGCTGTGAACCTTTTGTTGCAGAGCAGGTGTCAGGGGACACGTGTCCACCACACACCCTGACTCATCAACAGTTTCAAACACCACAAATTACCATCCTACCCTCTCTAGCCGTTATGCACCATTTCTGCACTATATTTCAGGTCACTTTCGTAATTTCACCCACTCCTCCCCCCATCTTCACTGTTGTTTTCATCCAAATGAATCAATTCACACACACACACACATCATCATCACTCACAAAATCACTCTCTCTCTTAGGGTTTTTTACAACCTTAACTAACTGATGGCTGCTGCGTCTTCTTCCGATCCGGTGATGAAATCGGAAGGAAGTAGCGGCGGTGGCGGTGAACCCTCGGAACCCGCGGCGGCGATTGGGGCGGCGGCGGTGGTAGGGGTAGGGAAGGGGAGCAGTTATCAGCAGCAGTTGATGGTGAAATACAGAGGATTGAAGAAATCGAAGAAGGAGAGAGGATGTACGGCCAAAGAACGCATCAGTAAAATGCCTCCCTGTGCTGCTGGAAAACGTAGCTCTATCTACCGGGGAGTTACTAGGTATACGAAGTTAAACGGTGGTTTTGGTTTTCGTATTGAAGTTATGCGTGTGTGTGTATTGAGTTTGATTCTGTATAGGCAGTAGATTACTTGATTTTGGGATGATTGATATTGATTGTAGGCGTAACTGCTACTGGAATAGGAGGTTTTTCATCATCCAGTGGTTCTTTTTATGAAATTTATCATCATATGTTGCTCTGTGGTTTTGTGTTGTTTTTTGGGGAGATGAAAGAGGAATTTATGATCCAGAGTCTTTAACATTGTTGAAGATGAGAGTTGGGAGTACAGGAAACTTGAAGTAAAATCATGCATCGATTCATTTGTGCCTTGCGTGATCTAGATCCACAACGAAGTATTAGATGATACAGAATGCATTGAACAAGAAGCATAAGTCTGATTGGATTCAAACGGTTGCCAGCAATCCAGCATCCAAGGTTGTTGCAGCCATATGTGATGTTGGTGTGATGCTCACAGCTCCCCCACTCAAATGATTTGAGCTTGATTCTCGAAATAGTTGTTAATTGTCTTGTAAATTTCTAATTTAAGATGAATGGTTCTTTGCGATCCTTATTGGGCACAGCGTTGAAGCTTCCAGAATATTTAGTATATACTCGCTTGTGCATAATATTTAGTCTAAGTATAGAATACCACAAATGGTTTTAGATGGGTCATTAAGACATTGGTGTTTCTAGGAAGCTTCAAACATTTAAACATGAGACAGACCCTTGTAGAAAGGATAAAGATAAATTCAGAGTTGTTAGACTTGAAGCCTTGACCGCACTTTTCAAAGCCATGTTCTCTACCAACTAAAGCTAGGCCAGGTCTTCTAAAGTAACTGCTCAATTATATACATATACAGCTTTCCCTAGTTAACAAGGCATCAAGTGTAATATAACTTGTAATCTTAACTGGTTGATAGAGTAACGATAGTTAGCACCATTTAATATATAGAACCAAGGTCATCGGTTCTCACATGTTACAGTTTTGTATTGTGCAAGTTCTGCTGCATGTAACAATTGTCTAAAACCACTTTTAACTTCTACATTAGCCATAGTCATTTGTCTCTTTTCCTACAAAGATTATATATTTTGCATTCTTACAGAGTTCTCAAGTTATTTTTATTTTTAATGGTATTAGGCATAGATGGACTGGTCGTTATGAAGCGCATCTATGGGATAAAAATACGTGGAATCAGAATCAGAATAAGAAGGGCAAGCAAGGTTCAATTCTCTCTGTGTGTATGTGTGTGTTCCTATATCTGCGTGCCCGTCTGTATGTATATATGTTACAAGAAAGCTTTGTTTTCTTTGCTCCTTGTCAGATGCATGAATTAAGTGCAATGATTTCTAATCTGATTTCTGTCTTGTTTTGTATGGGTCATGGGCACTGGTTTTGGCATCGATTTCAACAGTTTACTTAGGTAAGGATCTACTTGTGTACTTACGGTACTGTTTCAATTGATACCACAATGTCTACATTTATTTTTGTTATATTATGCTAAACGTTTCTTTAGGTGCATATGATGATGAGGAAGCTGCTGCCAGAGCATATGATCTTGCTGCCTTGAAGTATTGGGGCCCTGGGACGCTCATTAATTTTCCGGTGAGAGATCATACAGTCTCAAAAGCAAAGGATTTTTCTTTGAAAATCATACTTCTACTACTGTTAAGATTTATGAAAACTGTAATGTCATATTTGATCTTGTTTTTCACCATCTCCCTGCACCAAATATACATATTCTTGTTGCCAGGTCACAGACTATACCAGAGATCTTGAGGAGATGCAAAACCTATCAAGAGAAGATTATCTTGCATCACTCAGAAGGTATTTTAGGCAACTAATACATGCGTGTGCATGATTTTACTTCTGCCTGTTTGATTTTCTTATTTTTTTGTCATGAACACCTTGCAGAAAAGGTAGTGGTTTCTCAAGGGGAACCTCTAAATGTCATGGAGTTTCCAGGTATCTAATTTATCCTTTGTTTCGAAAGGGAGACATGTATACTTCATCAAACTATTGTTATTCAATTTCTACTTTTCTAGTTAAAATCGTACCTTCAACCACCTGCTACATTCTAAATATGCTTAGAATTGTGTGGGCAAATTAATCAACGAGGTCAGAAAATTGATTAATTCTCATTTTAAAGATGTAAACCAAAAGGTATATCTGAATCATAAGTCATAACATTACGATCCTCTTTATCTCTTTAATTCCAAATGCCTTGATGGATTTCCACCCTTTTGTTTCTGCCCCTAATACGATTGAACTGATCAAAGCATGGGTAATATTCTTTTAATGGTATATCAAATATCATCAGTTTCAAAACAGGCCACAATCTTTAAGAGTCCACATGCTGTGAGTGGAAACCATCTTCCTAAAGCACTATTAGTCGTGCTGGAGACCTCAAATGTTACCAGTCCATACTTAAGGTTTTGTAACATTTTATAGTTCTCTTTGGCTTTCTGTTTGTGCTATAAAACAGTACTAGATGGGACTCGCCCTTGGGCCAAATATCTGGAGCTGATTACCACAATCGCATGCATCATGGTAAGCAAGAGTTTTGAGCCAAATACAAAACATTTAGATTATTATTTAATATTTTTTAGTTTTTGTAATCATAAATATCTCTTTTATTTTTTTAATTTGGACGAAAAGAAATTAGCGGGTCAACCCAACTCGAGACAACCCTGTTTTGACCCGTACAAGAAATTATACGTTTCAACCTGAAACTCCTTTTGTTGTGCTACCCAACGTGTCCATCTTGTGTTTACAATGCTCACATATTTGAATATTCCATCTTGTGTTTACAATGCTCACATATTTGAATGTTTCTTGTACTTCTATTAACTTTTGCGCTTCATGCATAAGGCATTGCAAAAGTACTTGTTTACTAAGTTATTACACTGCAGGTGATGATGCAACAACAGAGAGTGAATATGTTGGTGGATTTTGCATCGATAGGAAAATAGATCTTACACCGTACATTAAATGGTGGGGACCCACAAGTCCAGCCAAGGTGAATCTCAAGGAAAAGCATCAGATGAGACAAAACATGGTGATTCTGAAAACATTGGAAGTGAACATAAAACACCTGAATGGGTAACCCAACCCACTGAACCATATCAACTGCCTCGTTTGGGTGTGTCTCATGACGGAAAACAACATAAAAGGTCATCAGTATCTGCGCTGAGTATACTGTCTAGATCTGCAGCTTACAAAAGCTTACAAGAAAAAGCTTTGAAAAAGGAAGCTGAAAAGGAGGTTGAAAATGACGAGAATGAAAACAAACTTAATATCAACAAGATGGATTATGGTAAGGCGGTTGAAAAATCAAATGATGATGGTGCAACTGAAGGATTCGGAGTTGGATTAGGAATAGAGCTTGACAGGAATACATACCCATTGACTCCTTTCTTATCTGCACCGCTTTTGACCAACTATAATACTATTGACCCGTTGACCGACCCTGTTCTTTGGTCATCCCTTGTCCCTTCTCTCCGCACCAGATCTTCTCAGCCTGTGGAGGTAAGTTCCTATTATCACTAAAGGTGGCAACTGGGCGGGTTGGGTAATAGTCAAAACACTTGTTCTTTGGTGTGTTATCCTGCTAAGTATGATTACCAATTAACCTAATATCTATGATCTCCTAAGATTGTCTATAATGTATATAAAACACATGCTGAGTTTTAATCTCCTAATCAATTATGGCAATCTAATTCGTGACACATTGAATATTTAACAACAGGCTACAAAGACCGAGACCAGTTCAGATTATACTTTCTTCCAACAGGAGGACTTGCTACCTACATGATCCAAGTAAAAGGTGTGTTCTTTTGCCCAAATTATCTTGGAAAAACTCTTGAATGCATGCCCAACACTACAGAGAATCGATAACCATCTCATACTGCCTTAGAACAAGAAAAAGTTGCCAGATGCACGTGGTATGTTACCTTAGTTTTGTTTATTGTTATATAGAGAAAGTTGCCAGAAATGTATACATAGATATGTATGTATAAGAGTAGATGTATAATAGTAAACATGTTATTATCATAGAAGTTGTATTTATAAATGGTACAAATGTTATATTAAGTATAGGAAAATTGTTAAAAGATTTTGGAAGCTATTTGAAAATTTTGTAAGTGTGCATTAGGGGGATGCAAATGAGCCTGAGCTTGCCAAGACAAGACACTTTCCATGCTAGAATTTATCTTTAATAAGATTAGAACTATGTTTGGTAAAGCAAGTGCAGGTAACTAAAAATATATTTATTTTGTTTGCACAGACTTGAATTGAGCCTGGATTAAAAAATACATCAAAATTTCTTAAGTACATATTATGTTTTTTGAGTTTATATTGTACTTTCTTAATTGTAGTTATTCATATTATATTATTGGGTTTATTTGTATATAGCTTCTAGATAGACTTCTCCCGGGTCCCTCGCTTGTAGATATTGTTAAGGCCCAAAGGCGTGGGTCGAGTCGGTCGACTCACCAAGCAAGTCGGTTTGGGTTTAATCGGGGTTTACTTGGCCACTAAGTAAGGTTATTAGGTTATTAACTATGATTGAGTTATGTAAACTGAAATAGGATATGACATCTAGATACATTAAAACAAGAGAAAACCTCTAACAGACCCTAGGGAACCTACGTAGGACTATGAGCCATAAATTAATAGATACAAAATAAATTACATAATATATATACAACTAACACTGCTCCTCCTTCAGTTGGAGAATGGATGGTAATCATGCCCAACTTGTTACATATAAATCTATCTATGGCTTTTATAGAGTTTTCGCATAGATATCTTCTAGTTGAAATATTTTCTCCACATGAATTGGCTGAGTAGAAGTATGGTCTATTTAGGTATCTTTTACTCTATCCCTGATTAGATGGCAATCAACCCTTATATGTTTCGTACTCTCATGAAGTATTTGATTCTTGGTTATATGTATAGTTGATTGACTCACAATATAATTACATCAAGTCATTAGAAACTATCTCGAGTTCTTTAAGAATATGACAAACTCGTATCATCTCTGATGTGACATCTGTCATGGCTCTTTACTTTGACTCAACGCTGGATCTATATACCGTGTTACTTCTTATTCTTTCATGATAGGTTTCCACCAACAAAAACAATACCTAGTTGTAGACTGTCATGAAATGACATCCTGCCCAATATGCATTCAAGAATCTGGAAATCCACCCTTCGTAAATGCATCCACGCGATAGTAACCCTATCAGATTACAAAATCTCTTGACCTGGTGTGGTCTAAAGATTACCTCATTACCCATCTAGGTTTTATTCTCACTCCTCTCTTTTTAGTGGTTTCTTTGTTTTTTTTTTTTCTGACATTTTTCTATTTAAAAAAAGTAAATTAGTTAATTTTGTTATTTCCTTTTCAAAGAATTTTGCGGTTGATTTTTTTTATTGATGTTTTAACACTTTTTGGTCATGTTCAATAGTTATTGTTTAACGGCCAGGACAGCAAGCGCATGTCAGTAAAAAAACCAAACCCGAAAGAAACTCATGGCAACATGCGGACTTAAATTCTATTTAATATATATTTTATATATAAGAGATTAACGTAGACTAAATTTTAAATTTAAATTAAAGAAACTGATGGTAGCTTGTGTACGATGCCATCAAGTAACACATGACTTAAGGGTGACGGGTTGTTTGACAGCATCTGAATCAGTCTCTTAATGGTTCAGATGTCTGAATAGTTTAACACTTAATGGTTCATACTGTTTGTTTTGCGATCAAATGTCTGAATGGTTTAGACGTTTGTCTCTGAATGTTAAGTATATATTAATACTGAATGGTTAAGAGGTTTAATGTTGAATGGTTAAGACCTCTTATCTGAATTGATCAGACATTTTCCTTTGAATAGTTAAGCGATATAATAGCTCTTAATGGTTCAGACCTCTTAATAGTTCAACATTTAATGGTTCAGACCTCTTAATGGTTTAGGCCTCTTATTGATTTAGCATTTAATCATCCAAAATTACCAAAAAGCCCCTGAGAGTCTATGCATTGGCGCCATAATTATGCACAAAGTTAAATTTACACGTATATTACGCAACATATACAGTTAATTACATATGATATTTATGCAATCTAAGTTTATAGTTACGCAACCTAATACGCACGTTATTGATTTGGTTGTCGAGAATCGATCAAAAACAAGTTAAATAATCGGTCTTAGCTACTTTTAACTAATTTTATTGTGTAAGGTGAGTAAGGTTGTTTTCATAGGAAATTGGTGGAAAATGCTTAACTACATTGAAATTAAATTATGTACGAAAAGCTTGAGAACATAAATTAAGAGTTTGGATGATTTTTAGAAACTCGATTATAAAGCAACAAACTTAAAGAAAGATTTCAATATTTTAACTAAGAAGCAATTACTTTCTGGTTTCAAGTTCTGAAAGATAGATGGTTGTTAAGTTGAACTTAGGGTTTGCATAAACACAAATGAAGAGCGATTGAGAGTGGATTTTTTGCTAACAATTTACTTATATCAAGTAATCTACTTTTCTTAATGAGCTAGCGATGTAAGAAAATCAAAAATTGATGATAAAACAAATACTTTGTTCATAAATAAATTCTTTAAAGCAATCAAACCTTAATTGCATTCAATCACAAAGCATTCAAGACAAAATCCTAATCTAAACACAACTAACAGTCTTACTTAACAAGAGCTCTCAAACTGAAAGCAATCACGAAGGAATTTAGCTATGCGTGATCTTCATTGAGTCTTCGATCTTGATGAATAACGATTGAGAAAGCTGTAGAACACTAAAAGTACCTTTTTTCCTCTCTAAACGTCTAGGGATTGTTAAATTCAAAACTCTAATGATGATACTTAAATAAGATCGAAAATCCACAAAATCTTAAGCTTAAACAGCCACCAGTGTATCACGCCCAAGCCCAGCATATGATACGCCGCCTTCTGCACTAATACACTCATCTTTCTGCTTTCTATCCCAAATACGGTCTTAATATGCCAGTCGATGAACGATACGACCCTACCTGACATATTACACCACTGTTGGTTGATTTTTTCTCCTTCTTTATATCTTTTGTTATTTACATTTTTGGTCCCTAAACTTCCATCTTATTGCTTCTTTATATCTTTTGTTTTTACATTTTTGGTCTTTAAACTTTGATGGTGAATGGTTAAGAGGTAGCATGTTAATGGTGTCTCTTAACTATTTAAAATTAAGGTTACCTCTAAATTCTAATATTCTTTTTACCTCTTAACCTTTGATTAACTAGATGAAATGTCATAGCACTTTAACGTTTTGTAGATTAATTCACTTTGTATTTTATCATGTGTCGAATGTATACGCACACTGACACACGTTATACTGGTGATAAATTTAACAGAAAAAATGAAAGTAAATTTAGATAAGGTACACTATGTACATAGTACAATAAAATATCTTTTTATACAAAATAAAAAAAAATATGAATGGTGGTTATAGTATTTGTTTAGTTTAGTTATTTATACACCGTAATCTTAATTGGACCACAAAATTAGCTTGTTTAAAAAGGTCACAAACGAACAATCAGCTTAGATGTTTGCTTATTTCAGTTATTTGGATCTCTGCTTATTATATATATATACTGGCCTGTAAACCCGTGTGATACACGAATAGAAAATGAAATAAAGCAAGAGTTAAGAATTTTATTTAAAATATACAAGTTGATTTAAAACTGTATTGAGAACATCATGGAAATAGATGTTATTAAACTAACATAAGAAAAATATTTGAATAAAATACGTACATAAAAAAAGAAGTTACAAAAAATCTACAAATTAGCAAAGATCTCTTTATATTATATGTAAAATGTATTTAAATTACGACTGCAATGGTTTGGATGGTACCTCTTCATCAACAATAATCATTTCAATGGAGAATATCTTATTCAGGTTTTGTTTACTCTGTTGTCTTCAGAGCCTGATACTCGAACCTGGATGGTAAAATCACAAACCTTCACATCCAGATCTTTCAGCAAAGTTATTTGAGAGGAAGGCATTAAACTGTAAAAATAAAAAATAAAAAAACAAAGAACGAATTATGCGGATCAATTTCTATATACACATAAGTAATGAACGTTATTGTGAGAGTACATACCCGTTGAATAAGATGGATGGCAGAAAACATAAGCTGAGATAGAAATAAACAAATGAAAAACTTTTTAGTATATAGATAGAGGTATGAGATGTAATTGGAAAAAATAAGAAAAATTATTTTAAGAATATTATTGTTGGCTAAATAATTGGTTATTTTATAACTTTTACTACAAATAGTAAAGGAATAATTTTTTTAGAAGATTTCTATTAATGATAATTGTAAATAAAGTAATTTTAGTTATATCAAATTTTGTTACTAATATACTTAATTTTTTAAGTGTAAATTTGAAAATTAAGATTAAGATTCTTGAGAAAAAAAACCTTGGTGGGAGTTCAATTGAAGAAATAAGGCATGTTGATTGAGAGAAAGAAGACAATTGGTGATCATGGTTATTAAAATCAGTAAACAACAAGGAACTTTATCACAAAAGTTTTAAAAAACAAAGAACACATGATATAACGAATACAGATTTCACAACAATTGACATAATTGGGGTTTTGATGAAAGGCCCCAATCCCGGAAACCCCACACTTGGTCATTCATAGCACATTACACAATAAAATACATTGAAGTAAGAAAATATGGCAGCGGAATAGTTAACAAAAACCATTTCATGCATTAATAATAACTTTTGTCAAGAAATACATCGTTGTTATGAGTTTCAAAAGAACATTTGGTTTTATTACAAGACAAAAATATCATTTCTGCATAACATGGATGCCAGTCTTTATTTGCCAAGTAGCTTCAACCTCGTGCCATTCCCAGCAACATCATTACATGTCAACTGATATGCATATAAAAAGTCAACGTTGCTGACTGAGTTATAGTTTTGATAATATAGAAAATATACATTTTGTAAGCTTTACTTGGTGTTCATCCATCATTATACATAACCTTTCGTTAAGAGATTTATTATCTTTCTTTCTTTTATTATCTTTCTCTTTCATTAATTAGGATTGCACAAAGCAAGAGCCTACATTATTGGTTGTCAACAAATGCCGAACCCCTGTCAGTACACAATTAGAAGTGGTAGCTAACCCCTAACAGTTGACCCACACTGCTAGGTACGAAGCCTGCTCATGAATACAGGTCCCATTTATTTATTGGATAATCACAAGGATTAGACCCCTGATATGCATCCTTTGGACTGAAACAGCCGCACATTAGTTGAGCAAACGACACCCAGGGTCGTGAACCTCCATTTGTTTTGCTTGCAAGGCTTTTCATAAGGGCCCCGGGGTAATATTCATTAAGTTCCACTGTCTTTCTTTTATTTCTTTGTGAACACTTGTTTATGAATAATACTTTTAAGATATTTGGTCATTAGAATCACATAACATGAAATATTAATATTCATATAGCAGCACATAAGAAAAGAATCAAACATGCAGTTTAAGCCCACTGAACTTATGCTAACTATCAATTAGCAAACACAACACTAAAACTAGTACTTCCGAAGTAAGCATAAGCTTCGGAAGAAACTAAGCTTCGGAAGAAACTAAGTTTCGGAAAAAACTAAGCTTCGGAAGAAACTAAGGTTCGGAAGAAAACTAAGCTTCGGAAGAAAATAAGCTTCGGAAGAAACTAAGCTTCTGAAGAAAATAAGCTTCGGAAGAAAATAAGCTTCGGAAGAAAACTAAGATTCGGAAGTAAATAAGCTTCGAAAGAAACCAAGCTTCGGAAGAAATCTTGATTTGACTTTATATCTTACAATTAGAAACATTAGACAAGCATAAACTTCCATTAAACATAAGTACTTAGCACTTAAATTGTATTACTAAAATTTCATAATAAACCTAAGTGTTCACAGCGCATGAAATAGGTATATAGCGGACGACTTAAATAATAAAAGTGTCCATAGCGGACAGCCAAAGTCCACAGAGCATGAATAAAATACTAAGTAGTCTACAGCGGATGACTTAGAATATAAGTGTCCATAGCGGACAGCCAAGTCCACAACGGATAGTCTAAAAGTACTTAAAGGGTACACAGCGGACGTGCATGCATACTTAAGTGTTTACAGCGGACATGCATTGTCCATAACGGACAACAAGTTCATCACCTACGATCCAATCTTGTGCAGTTTCTAGTCCCATACATCATCTTAAGCGTATTCTTAGCATGGATCTATCAGTTACACACTTAAAACATAACAAACAACCATTCAACATCATAGGATCTTAAAAGAAAACCTTCATCTTTCATAAACAGTCGCATTTTCATGGAAATCATAGTTTGGTTTTCTGAAATATCACTTTAATATACATATCAGCCCCAAACAAGTAGAAAACATGTAAAGAGGGGATCTAAAACTCACCTTAAATGGCCTTCGAGCCAAACACCGCAAACCCGAGAGCAAACCTGGAGTTCTAACACCTAAACACACGTAAAGAAGCAACTAAACACATAGAAACACACAGAAATCGGTCCAGAAGCTTGAACCTGACAAACATATCTTACAACAAATACTAACTAAGAAAGACAAATATGATAACAAACCTGAGGAACCAATCGATTCGATGAGGCCATTTGTAATAGTCAAGCAAATCTAGTTAATCTTGTTTGCCAAAAAATACCAAAAGAATGTATGTGACATTGAAATTGAAGAGCAGATTTAAACTAAAAAATGATAATATACTTGTGCTTGAGTGTTTATACCTTAGTTCAAGTTCTTCAAAGTCAGTGATAACGTTGAACCTTTCTTAAGATCACAGACAATCCCTGCAAACATATTTAAGAATAAAACAAAAAAAACATCTTAGCATTACTTGATAGTACCTCAAAATTGCAAGATAATTGTTCTTTTATCAATGATAATCATATGGATACATGTTTCTTCACTACGTTTACATTTAAAGTTAAGATGTGCAATGCACCAAGTGTAAAATTAGCATCAAGACTAAAAAAAGGATACTAAATACAAACTTGATACTAGCACCTTACACAAATGACATAATACTCAAATTCTAAAAAGGAGTCCTAAATGCAAACTTGATACTTTTCTGTTAAAAATAGTAGAAATACACAATTATGTTTCCTAACACATATGCGATTAACATGTATTAGAATTTTTTCATTTGGCTCAACCTGACCCACCCATTTTAAAAATTAATATTAGTAGTGGACTTGAAATAAAAAAGAAAAACATACACAACTAACATGCTGGGAAAGAATTATTTCCATTATAGCGATTACTTGAACTTGATGTCTGTGGTTTTGGATCTTCCTATAGTTCAAATATCTTCATTGACCTGCAATAACATTTGACCAAAAAAACATACTTTTTGTATGTTGTGTATGATCTTCTATAGTTCAAACATCACTATATGAACTACTAACAAACCTAAAAGACTACAAAATCAAACAAATGTAACTTCTTTGCCTATAAAAATTTAATTCAAGTAATTTATATAAAAGTAAGAATACTAACATAGCCAAGTCCAAACGGTTAATCTGGATAAGAGAGAGTAAGAAACAGAGGAAAAGAAACCTAGTTTAAGTACCGCATTAGGATGATTAAATGACTTGAAAACATAAACTGTAGTTGAAAACCAATACCAGATATTGTTTCCTACCACATCCGAAGCATCTCCTACGAATAGACGGTTGTAAAATCTGAATCAAAGCAACCGAAGAAACGATGAAGAAAAGCGAGAGTGCTGAGGAAAAAGAGGAAGAGATAGCTACCAGGGACCTTCAAAACTGAAGAAACGATGAAGAAAACAACCTAATGCGAATGAGAGATGTTGAGAGAGAAAGCCGAAGGGCTAGGGTTTCGATGGACTAAGTTGATAGGTGAGAATGAAGTGGGTAAAGAAACATACCAGGTGCAGGTCGGTCAAAAAGGGTCCGCGTGATTTTTGAAAATGGGTCTAGGGTCCGCGCTAATTAAAAAACGGATCCTAACAATGGGATGCTTTAAACGCTACCACATGTCAAATGGATGTTTTAGAAGGTGCCATGTGGCCCACTGGATGTTTGTATAAATATACATATCAGCCTCAAACAAGTAGAAAACATGTAAAATAGGGGATCTAGAACTCACCTTAATGGCCTTCGAGCCAGACACCTCAAACCCGAGAGCAAACCTGGAGTTCTAACACCTAAACACACGTAAAGAAGCAACTAAACACATAGAAACACACAGAAATCGGTCCAGAAGCTTGAACCCGACAGAAATCCGAGAAGAACACGATTAACCTTACCTTCTGGGAGAATTCTTCTACTTATCCGAGAGAGTATTGGCGGCCTTACCTCCTTTATAAACCCCATTATGAGCCGGTTTGGCCCTTGTATACTTTAACCCTCACTTTTAAATAAAGTCTCGTTTGCTCCCTTACTTTCTTTTCTTTTCTTTTCTGAAATTTTCGGGTGTTACATTTGATTATTTATTGCCTTCAGACTCATATTAAAGTGGTTGTGTGAATCCAAGGATCGTTCAGGAATTATCAGGTTTGATTTGAATAAGTATTGATCGCGGAATTATCAACACTTGTTGTTTAAGAGATTATCAAACTAAAATCAATCAAACAATAGAACAAACAGAATATAAGAATAATCAAACCACGAGTGTTCACGATGATGATCGTAATGCTTTCTTGTTGCTATTGATGTTTTGATGTAAATGTTGCTTTTGTTGCTTGATCGTATATTGATCATCTCTCTACATCTGATCTTGATCTCATTTTATATAGAGATCTTATTCTATTATGTTTCTAATCCATTGCTAATCTTTCGCTAACTTGTTGCTATAATTCAGCTAACTATAGTTATCTGAATCTCCGCCATATTTATCGGCATAGGAGTTCGAGATTTATAATGAAATAAATACATATAATGTTGTTGATGTGACGTGGAATATTCGCTTGAAATATATGTCTTCCATCGCCATTAATGTTGTTGTTCTGCCACGTTGACTTGTTGACTTTCTGTTAGTTGTCTACTTGATGATGTGAAATCATACAAGTATTAAACAGTCTTCCATAGGAATTTCTTCTTCCGTAGAAACTTTGTCTTCTGTAGCAACACTTGATCTTCATTGCTTGTTCCTGTGATTGTGCTTCCATAGGTGTTCTTGAACTTGTTCTTCCATGACAGTTTCTCCTTCAGTAGCTTCACTTGATCTTTTGACTTGTTCAGCTGGAATTGTTCTTCCACAGGAGATCTACTGATGTTCACTTCAGTTGTATTCCTGAGAACATCTACGGAAGAACACTTTATTCATCCGCAGTTGTTCTAACACTTGGTGTTCACTGCACACATTCACACATACATTATGAAATATATTATATCATATATTTATAACATATATAATGAGATGTAACATTATATTGTTCAATTCATAAACACAAATGTAATCGAAATCATTCATATCATATCATTCAAATAATAATTACAAAGTGTGATTACAAGAGTTGATTGATCATCTAAACCTATACATGAGTTCTAGACCTAACAATACCCCCCTTAGGTTTAGACTCTAGTAATCATTGGTTTAGGTCTTTCATTCTTGAACTCTTGACAAAATCTTCTTTTTAAAGTATTCTACGGCAGTCTTTGATCTTCATATTTGAAACTGATCTGCCTTCTACCCATTCTTTTCAGTGTTTTATATTTCAGCCCCAGGATGTCGTCTTCAGTGGTCAGTGTTGCAACAACACAGTTATTGGATACCACTTCCAATTCGTCCTAGTCAGAAATTCTTAATTCTGTTATGGGATTTATCTCTGATCCAATCAGCTGCCCAGCTTCATACTTCCTCCTCTTATGAGCATTGGCATGCAGTTTGTCAATGACTTGAATAAGATGGACATATAAGCACAAGTCATTTTAAGCAGTTTGATCCTGCAACCTTGGAAAATGTTTGTCGTGCAAGTAAGAGGTGTAGCTTGGGTGCAGCAACTTTATTTCCACTGGGTCAAAAAGTCTGATACTTGTAGCTTTCTTTTGAGGATAGCAAAACAAGCTCTTTGTTCTTTTCTACATATCCCAAGTCTGTTATAGGGAATGTAAATTGATTGCCTTCAATCACCTTCACTGATGCATTAGATCTGTCTTCAGATCCAGACCTCTTCAAAAATTCATCATCAATCAACTGAGACCTGGACTGAGACTTTCTTGATTTCCTTTTATGGTGCTCAGCATCTACCAATCTAGCTTCCCTCAGTACATCTCCCTTGAACTTGTGACATAGTTTAGTCACAAGTCCGGAGAAGTCTCTCCCTCTTGGACTTATGGGATAGTTGATGATGGGAATGCTTTGTAGGACATTTAGGTCTGCATCTGGCAGTGTCAGTAAGGTTTCCACCAATGGGAAGTATTACACCATACCAGATGCCCTTTTTATCATAGCACAGTCCCATTCTCCATCATATTTCCATGCTGTTATGTGATGATCTTCTGCTGATCATGGAGATGTCATCTGATCAAACAGTTGAATCAGACTTAGTCTTTCTTCTGTAATCTCCCTCACAGCAGTTCCTAGAGGCCATATCTTATTGGAATCACATCCTTGGCTCTATTATCAGCTTCTCTTTCCCTTATGCATATCCTTGGCTTTAACCACAGTAAGCTCAGCAGGGGTTTGTGTTGGTTGTTGTTGATAGGCAGGATTGGGAGCTCCAGATCTGAACTTCACACCCGTATCCAGCTCCACTTTCATCACATATTCCATCATAGCCCTAACTCACCCACTGTTCTTCCCTTCAATTCATGTTGTTCATGATTGTGACTTTGCAGCCAGCAAATCATGTTATACTTGGTGAGCTTAGTGTGTCACAATGACCCAAATCTTCTTGATTTTCTCCATAGCTTTGTATTTTGAGAAAGTTTCATAGTTGCATATGGGTAGCATCAGCCTTGCAGCATCGAACTCTTTCAACACTTCAATCATCTCATTCATGTTCATTCTTTCAACCATGTCATAAGGAAATCCATTATTATCAAGTCCATGAACATGGTTGATTGAGCTCTTTCTTCCAAAATATCTTCAAGTTTAAGAGCTCAGCATCTTTTTCTTCTTTATCAGCTTTAGGAGACTCTTCCTTTGTCAGCTCCTCCCACTCTCTATCACTATCCACCCTGTCTTGTTCCTCTGGGGCTGACTGCTCTGGTGAATCTATTTTTACTTGTTTTGGTGATTCACCAGCAGCATCTGTCGGTTTCCCCAGGTACTTCCTCTTTCTGCTGTAAGTGATTGTGGGCACTTCACTTTTGCTCAGTTCAGCTTCAGTTAACTTATTCTTTAACCCTTCAATCTCATGATCCTTATCTCTCAGTTGTTCAGCTTATTCATCTACCAAATCATTCAGGGCATCAATCACCTCGTTATCCATCACAATATCTTCTCTTAGCCTCTTCAGCCTACCTTCTAGTTGAATGATTGTTGCATCTTTCTCAGCTATCAGTTTGTCTTTCTCTTTTAGCTCCTTCTTCAATCTTCTCAACTTTTCCAGCTTCTTGTTTCCCTTCAGGATGAGGTTGTTATATTTTGCTACTAAATAGCTTTACTTACATCTATCTCCTCATCCTTCAGGTCATCCTCATGATAAGCTTCAATATCAACAAACTCTCCTTGGATCACCTCCTCACCCTTCTCTCCCTCAGCCTTCATACAAATCTCCTCAGTAGTCCCTTCTAGAATTTCTTCATCCTCTTCTAGATGGAATTCTTCAGTTGGTGTTGGGCTTTCAAAGGGTTCAGTAGGTGTGGGAGAAGTGATTGGTTTAGTGGATGTTGGTGAGGTGAATGGTTCAGTTGGTGTAGGAGAAGGAAGTGGTTCAGCTAGGATTGGATAAGTGGGTGTTTGAATGGGAGTGAGTGAGATGGGTTCTGTTGCATCAGTGTGAACTGATGATAGTGATTGTGCAGGTGTAGCAGGCTGGGTATGTTCACTGGATGATGAATCCAGTTGAACAGGTGGAGATTGAGGTGCAGGCGCTGCTTGTGTTTGATGTTGGGAGGGAGTAGAGGATTCAGCTGATGAGCTTTGAAGTTGTGGTTCTTCAACCCATAACAGCTCCTGTGGGATCTCCTCAGACTCATCAAGAACATGGGCAAACATTTGTACCTCTCCTCCTTGGTACTGCCCAGTTAACTTGTTTAGTAATGATCTGCTCAGATGATTTTGCACACATACATCTCCTTCTCTCTCGATCTCAGGCAATTGTTCATTAATCATTAGTTGTAGGAACCTTGGAAACATGAACATCTTGTCCTGTTTCTGCACTCGCACGTGGTCGCAGAGGCAGTTCATGATGTACTTGGCATAATTGTATGTTCTTCCTTCAAAAATCCCAATGATGCCAGAAGAGATGTGCCTTGAGAATCTATCCAACCCAGACTTTCGTTGGAGATACACTTAAGATAAGTGTGGCACAGGAAGCGATATGGCTTGCATAGTCTCCCTTTCTTGATCTCTCCGTTCTTGTGTTGCCATCGTAGCCCATTAGGCCGAATACCCTTTGAATGTATTCATGGTTGAATACATCCGGGTGGCCTTGTTCCTCATCTCCAAGCTCTAGAGCACTACGTATCGTGCCTTCATTTATCCATAGGGGAAGGTTCCCTATGGTTGCAGTTATCATAGCACCTTTATCTCCTTCTCCTACTGCAGCAGAGTTCCAGAAATCTATCATGTGTGATAGATAGATCAGTGGGTCAGCAGTTAGTGCATAGAAGAGTCTTGTCCTTCTCAATTATCGAATGATGGCTCTGCATTCAACTTCAACGTCTGGATTTAGGAATGCACATATGTTGTGATCCTTTACAAACCGATTAGCCATGGTGGCTGTGAGGTTTGGGTGTCGTATGGATTGAGTGGAACGATTGATGTCAATGAAGATAAAAAGGGGGTTTTTGGCTCAAAGGCTAGGTCGAAAGGTGTTTTGAAAGTGAATAGAAAGGCCAACGGTCACGAAGCCCTTTTTATACTTTTCCAGGCTGTCTAACCTTATCTTAATGATCTGGAACCCATCTACCCTTTTTACCCCTCCAAGGTTATCAAACTAATCAATGTCAATTAATATTTACGCAAGTCAGACATTTTTATTTCTTTCGTAGAATATCTACGGAAGTCAATGTTCCTCTGTTTCATTGTCTTCCGCACATCATCTACGGAGGACAGATATCCTTCCGTAGAATATCTCGGAAGTCAATGTTCCACTTTCATTCTGTCTTCCGAAGGACAAGTTCAGTTTAACTGTATGATTTTAACGTATGAACTAACATTATAGTTCATTGATGTTTGCTATTGGACCTTATGACTTTGCTTCATGGCAATTGTGCAGAAGTAGGTAAACACTTCGGATATCCTGCAACCAAGTTAGTGTGCTCAAAGTTCCAATTTTCTTCATATCATTGTGTTGAAATTAGTTAAACTCAGTTGAAACTCAGTTTCATGCTTTGACTACTCCCCCTAAATTTGTGATTAATCATAAACTTATGTATTTATCAAAAATTTAAGAAAATAGCATGAACAGCAATTAATTTGTCCAACTAATAATCATAGAGAAAATAAGAGTTGTTATAACTTGTTTCAGACAGACATAGGATATACTAGGGATCATACGATAATCTAGACATTTTCCTGAATATTATGTGTGATATTATTTACTTGATCTAGTGTTGATTGCAAATATGTGGATCCGCAGAAATTCAGTCAAGAGTGTAGTTTAACGTATCATGCTGTTTATCATGTTTTGGTAAGAATTAAAGATAGCAAAGGTGAACTCATCATTGGAGTGGCATGTAAGTTAGTCCTCCAGATGTTAGTGAAGTTAACACTTTATCACACTTAAACTATGTTCCGTAGATTATAAGCTCTATCTTAAGATTTCTTTGAAATCTTATTAATGCTGAGTTGATTTGTATGCTCTTTGACAATTAAGCACATTGGATTCTTTTAGAGCAGTTCCTTTTTGGAACGTTTGATGATTAGCATCCGGTCACCAGGTCTTTACTCACGTAAAACAGAGGTGCCGTTGACCCAGGTCTTTGCTTACGCAAAACAGAGGGTCATGATGCGCAAAGATAGAGGTTATAAGGTGTTACAACATAGTAAGTGTGCATGGGTGTTATCCTGATCACATCCGGATTAGACTTACTTGAATGCTTCTCTCAATGACTTGTCCACTCTTAGTCATCTTGACTTTATGTTGTGCATGACATTGTTAAGTTTCCACTCAAGCTAAACCTATTCACATATCAAACACATCTGATCAGTAGGTAGTTGTTGATTGAAGAGCAGGAGTGAATGTCAAGTTATAGTGTACTATCATATCCTTAGAATATCAACTGCCTTAGGTAGTTATTTAAGAAAAATGTTTGCCTTTCTCATATGATTACAGTAATCGACAAATATTCTGTTGTTGTGAACTAATCTAGGTTGAGCATGCCTAAGGATTCAATTAAGAAATTAAATCTAACTGAATCAAAGGCTTTAGTGAACAAATCAGCAAGTTGATTTGTTGTGTCCACTTTGATCAACTTGATTATGCCCTTTTCTGAACAATCTCTCAGAAAATGGTATCTGATTTCAATGTGTTTAGTTTTACTTTGTTGAACTGGATTAGCAGTGATAAACATAGCAGCTGAGTTATATATGTATATTGGAGTTTGAAGAAAATTATAACCATAGTCAAGTAATTGGTTTTGCAACCATAGAACCTGAGAGCAACCAGCTGAAGCAGCTATGTACTCAGCCTCAGCTGTGGATACTAAAACATTTGTTGCTTTTTGCACTGCCAAGACACAAGCCGTGGTCCTAAGAATTGTCATCCTCCAGTTGTTGATTTCCTGTTGTTGTTGCAGCCTCCGTAGTCACTGTCTGAATATGAGTAAGGTTTGAAATCTCCTTCTTTGGGATACCAGAGACCAAGTGCTGGTTTCCCTTTGAGGTATCTGAAGATTCTCTTTACTGCATTCAAGTGAGACTCCTTTGGATCTGCTTGATACCTAGCACAAACACACACAACAAACATTATGTCAGGTCTACTAGCAGTTAAGTACATTAATGATCCTATCATAGATCTATATAATCTTTGATCAATAGACTTCCCTGTTGGATCTGGCACAATTTTGTCTATAGTAGATGCTGGTGTTTTGCATGAGGAGGATTCTGCAAAGTTGTATTTCTTAAGTGTTTGAAGGACATATTTTTCTTGATTGATGAAAATGCCATCTGTTTTTGATGAACTTGTAATCCTAGAAAGAATGTTAATTCTCCCATTGAACTCATCTGAAACTCAGATTGCATTAAGCTTCAAACTCTTCACACAGTCTCTTGTTTGTTGATCCAAATATGATGTCATCAACATATATTTGTACAACTAAGAGATCCTGATGTTCATGTTTGAGGAAGAGTGTCTGGTCAATTGTACCTCTTTTGTACCCATGTTTCAGTAGGAATTTGGACAATGTTTCGTACCATTTCCTTGGAGCTTGATGGAGCCCATACAAAGCTTTGTCAAGCTTGTACACCCTATGAGGATAATCAGGGTCTTCAAAGCCTGGTGGTTGAGACACATAGACCTCTTCATCAATCTTTCCATATAAAAAGGCACATTTTACATCCATTTGGTAAACTGTAAACTTCTTATATGAAGCATAGGCTAAGAACACTCTAATTGCCTCAATCCTTGCAACTGGTGCAAAGACTTCATCATAGTCTATGCCTTCCTCTTGTGTGTAGCCTTGTGCAATTAGTCTTGCTTTGTTTCTGATGATTATTCCCCTATCATCTAGCTTATTTTTGAATAACCATCTTGTGCCAATGGGATATTGGCCTTCAGGGAGATCAACTAGATTCCACACTTTCTGTTTCCTGAACTGCTGAAGTTCTTCTTGCATTGCTTCAATCCAGCTGTTATCTTTCAAGGCTTCTGTTATGTTGGGTGGAACTACTTGTGAAAGAAAGCAGGAGAACAAACAGATGTTTGCTGCTCCCCCTTGTTTTCTTGTAGTTCTCTGTTGAGGTCACCTATCATGTTATCAATTGGGTGATACTTATGTGTTCTAACTGTTGGTACATCATGAACTTGGATGGATGAATCCAGGTTTGTGATGTTGGTTGTGGGTAATGGGGTCGGTTGTGATGGAGAGTCAACAAAATAGTCCATCTCATTTCTGGTGCAGCTGAATGAGTTTCCGCAGGAATAGGTATGCCTTCGGGGTTGTGGATATGCCTTCGTAGCAAGGAAATGATCAGCTGTATTCTCTGTAGAAGATATGTCTGTATGTGGCAATGGTGTGAGGTGGTTTTCTGATGTGATTTGGTCCTTGGGGGATTTCAGATCATCTACGGAAGTAGAGACATGAAGTAGAGACATCTCGGAAGTAGATGGTACTTCTGCTGATGTGCATGGTGTAAGGTCATCAGAACCATCTTTACTTGTTTGAGCTGATGTACCAGGTTCATTGTCACTTTGGTTCTCTGAAGGAATGACTCTGGGTGGATCAGCTGTCAATGGTACACCCATATTTGGAGGGACATAGGGGTAACATGTATCCGCAGCACCTGTCACATTAAGATAACCAGAGTTAAATGAGCTAGTTAATGCATCTATATCAAACAACCAAGATGATCCTTTCACAGACTGTGGAAATAAGGATTCATCAAAGGATACATTAGGAGTTTCTTCCACTATGTTATCATGTGGAATGTATACTCTATATGATTTAGATGTTGATGAATAACCAACAAAGAAACCATCATATGCTTTTCAGCAAATTTTCCTAACTGTTCTTTTGTGTTTAATACAGATACATGACACCCAAATGCTTTAAGATATCCTATAAAAGGTTTTCTTTTAAACAGAAGTTCATAGGGTGTTTTATTATGTTCTTTGACAATCAAAGTTCTGTTTTGAACAGTGCATGCTGTGTTCACAGCTTCTGCCCAAAATGTTATTGGCAGATGTGAGTCAGCTAGCATTGTTCTTGCAGCTTCAATTAGAGTTCTGTTTCTCCTCTCAGCAACTCCATTCTGTTGTGGAGTTCTTGGTGCACTGAATTGTCTGGCTATGCCTTTGTCTCTGCAAAAAGTATCTAAAACATAGTTAACAAATTCAGTTCCATTATCACTTCTCAGTATCTTGATTCTTAGATCAAGTTGATTTTCTATCTTAGTGATGAACTCCATTAAATTTCTGATGTTTCACTTTTATGTTTTAAGAAAAATACCCAAGTGAATCTAGTGAAATCATCAACAATCACCAAACAGTATTGCCTTTTGCCAATGCTTAACACATTGGTTGGACCAAAGAGGTCCATGTGTAGTAACTTCAGTGGTGTTGTGTTTACGTTAATTGTTTTTAACTTATGTGGGACTTTATGTTGTTTTCCTTTATAACATGATAAACAGTGATTAGAACAGTAAAATTCTTTCTTTGGAACACCAATGACTAAGTCATTTTTCACCAATTTATTCATGTTTTTCAAGTTTGAATGAGCCATCCTTCTGTGCCACAGTTGTGCTTCATCTTCTGATGATTTAGAAATCAGGCATGTTTCTTTGCTTGTTAGTGCTGTGTTGTTCATGTCCAACACATAGGTGTTACCTTTTCTTGGTGCTTTAAGAAGGATCCAGTCTTTTGGAATTTTGAAACCTGGCTTAAGAATATAACAATCAGAGTTATCAAAGAAAACAGTGTAGTGTTGGTCACAGATTTGAGATACACTTAGTAAATTAAACTGTAAGTTTTCACAAAAATTAACTTTATCAAACTTTAAAACTCCATTTGTTACCATTCCTTCACCAGTGATTTTACCTCCCTTCTTATCCCTACCAAATGCTACATATGAAGCATTTTTATGTTTGAAATCCTGCAGGAGCGTACAGTTTCCTGTCATGTGTCTGGAACAGCCACTGTCAACATACCATTTGTTGTCAGCCCTCCTTGGATGTTCCTGCAAACAGAATAAACTTAGTTAGACTTAGGAGCCCAAGCCTTGATGGTCTTGGGCTTGCCATTGTTATCTAATATAGTGACTTTCTCATGAATGAGTCTTGAAGTTTCTAACTTAGTTTTGATGTCATTTAATTCATTAGGTGTGTTTTGGGTGAGGATGTTTTTGATGATAATGATGAGGTGTTCATCTTGTTTACTGCTGCCTTTGTCAAAATCATCATAGAAGTCATCATCTTCTTCAAGAGCTACCTTTTTGTGTGGTGCCTTCCTTTGCACTTGTTTTTCCTTCTTAATTTTTAATTGCACCTCAGCAGCTGTTTTCTTTGTCTTAGTAATTTTTGTTTTTGTTGTTGTTTCTTTTGTTTTGCACCTCTAGGATTATCATCCTCAGAAGATTTTGACTCTGACTCATTGGACTCTGCATACTTCTTCTTGAGGATCTTTGTGTTGTTCTTCTTGTTGAAAAAAGCATTCCTTGGTAGAATGGTTGTTTTTGTTGCATATTGCACAATATTTGTTGAAGGAGCAATCTGAAGTCATGTGATTGTTCATATTACATATTGAGCAATAGCTGCTGAAGAAGCAGTCTTCTGTACTGTGATTGTGCATGTCACACCATTTACAGTACTTTTCTTCAGCATCACTGTCTGATGCAGCCTTAGCCTTTTTCTTAGTTGAAACCTTATGGTTCTTCAGTTCTTTGTCCAACTTTGCTGCTGATGATATCTTACCTCTTCCTGACATGATGTCAAAGGGTTCTTGTTTAGCCTGCAAGTATTTCTTTTGAGCTTTGTCTTTGCTTACTGATTGAGCAATTTCTTGCTTCCGTATGACTTCTGTGGATCTCACAGACCTCTTCCGCAGATGATCTGCTGAAGTCACGGACTTTTCTTCTGAGGCTCTATTTGCTGGCTTTTCCTTGTTAAGTTTATTGAAAGCTTGTATGCCTTCATTTAGTTGCTCAATCCTTGTGTGGATTGTCTTGAGCAGGTTTCTTTGTTTTGGTGGATAGGGTAGTTTAAGTTCATTCAGTACCTTTGGGACTGAGTATTTAGTTAAAACAGTTTTACCCTTATACAAACCAGCATTATCAGACTTATCATCATCATGCAAGTCATCACAGTTATCATAATCAAATTCTGATTTACTTTGATTTGAGTGTTCTGATTCTGATGAATCAGATTCATATAATTCAGTGTCATTAGCTACATTATTATTATTTTTATCTGTTGACTCACACATGTTACTGGACACAAAGTGATTAGATAAACTGTTGGTCATGTACTCGGGCAAAGAAGTATAGTTATCATTCACGGGTGGTGGAACTGCATGAAATCCCAATCCTGACTTGTTCTTTGACTCAATATGAGAGGTTAATAGTTTCTCATACTGTTGTGATGACAATTGGAATTTCTGCAATTTCACCTCAGTAGATGCATGATCTGACATAGACTTGGTTAAAGATGTAGTCAGTGCTCAACTTGTGCTTTTTTCAGATACAATTTATATAAATCCTTTTGTAAAGAATTAATTTTGACTTGATAAAGTTTGTGTTCTCTAACATGAGATTCATTTATAAGCAGTGTTTCTTTTACTTTATCAGCCAATTGTTGAGCATGTGTTCTATATCTTTCTACTTCATCTATGCAAGTGGGAGAACACAACCGTTCTCTTACCTCAGCGGCCATTGCAGGAACTTTGTTTTCCATGTTCGCCATTAAAGCTTGATTCTCTGCAAGTACTTCCTTTTCATACATGCTCCAGTCACAAGTACCATCCTGCAAAATAATTAGACCAGTTTCTTTAGCATTAGTGATACCTGTTTTATTGTTTGTTGTTGGTGGGGATGCATTGGTTAATTGAGGTTGTGTAAAGTTCTTTTGACTAGGTTGTCTTGAGTCAGTTGACTGCTGTTGATTGCTGTTGCACTCCCTCGAAAAGTGTCCATATAAGTTGCATTTAAAGCATCTTACTTTGGTCTTGTCCACACCGATTTTTGTTGATCTTCCTCCCACGAACAGTCCTTTGTTTCTTTTCATGTACATCTTTGCTCTATAGGCGATCATTGCCATTTGCCATTGCAGATCCATCTCTTCTACCTCATCAGGATGAAGTTCTTCTAGATCTTGTTGACAAAAGTGAGCAGGAGTCAAAGTACTTCCTAGATAAGCCTGAAAGCTTGAACTGAAGGCTGCAAAGGCAGCTTTCTATTCTTCAGACTCCAGAACCACAGTAATTGGTTCTGTTTGATTGTTATTCTTTTTGGTTTTGGACTCATCAGCTTTTCCTTTAGTCTTTTTGTTCTGATTGCTGTGTTTGCTTGACTTTGAAGACTTTGCAGCATAGAAACTTGTCTCTTCTTCATGTTCACTCTCATCATAAGAGTTGTCCTCATCTTCATTGGAGATGAATGCACTTCCAGTACTTTTCAATTCTTTGAATTGATAAGGAGCTACAGGTGCTTTCACACTTTTGTTTCTTGTCTTTTCATCCAGCTCCAATGCTTCTACCTTTGCCACTAGAGTGTCTAGTCCTATTGCTTTTAAGTCAATAGTGTTCTTAAACATAGACACAGTTTGTGTCCAGTTCTCAGGCAATGAATGAAGCATCTTTTTGTTCAGCTCTTCATTGCTGTACTCAAGCTCAAGTATGTTCATCTCTGTAACAAGCTGCATGAATCTATGCAATTGTTGAGGAACTAACTCACCCGATATATGATGGAATGTTTCATATTGTGCACGGAGAGTATCCTTTTTGATGCTTCTAATCTCGTCACTTCCTTCACACAAAGTGTGTAGGATTTTCCATAACGAGTTAGCTGTTTTATATGATTCACACCTGATCAAGAGTTCTTCAGGCAAAGCCATAGTAAGCATACTATAGGCTTTGATGTCAATCTTGACTTTCTTAGCATCAAGGTGATAAATTATTTAGACTTATGGGTTGATTTTTATCCTTATAGTCCGCACCTAAAGCAGGTGGAATATAAGGTCCTTCGGTAATTGAAGCCCATAGGTCTGAATCTGTATAATTCACATGATTCCTGAACCTGATTTTCCATGTTTTAAAATCAGATTTGTTTTCCAGTTTAGGAGGTTGATAAGCACCAACAACTGAATTACTCATGATAATTAATTTTATTTAGAAAGCAACATTTTGTTTTAGCAGTAATCGATTAAACAAATCAAAGCTGATAGATCAATTGATCTGGATCAATGAGCACCAAGCTTTGATACCACCTGTGAATCCAAGGATCGTTCAGGAATTATCAGGTTTGATTTGAACAAGTATTGATCGCGGAATTATCAACACTTGCTGTTTAAGAGATTATCAAACTAAAATCAATCAAACAATAGAACAAACAGAATATAAGAATAATCAAACCACGAGTGTTCACGAATGATGATCGTAATGCTTTCTTGTTGCTATTGATGTTTTGATGTAAATGTTGCTTTGTTGCTTGATCGTATGTTGATCGTCTATCTACATCTGATCTTGATCTCATGTTATATAGAGATCTTATTCTATTTAGTTTCTAATCCATTGCTAATCTTTCGCTAACTTGTTGCTATAATTCAGCTAACTATAGTTATCTGAATCTCGCCATATTTATCGGCATAGGAGTTCGAGATTTACAATGAAATAAATACATATAATGTTGTTGATGTGAAGTGAATATTCGCTTGAAATATATGTCTTCCATCGCCATTAATGTTGTTGTTCTGCCACGTTGACTTGTTGACTTTCTGTTAGTTGTCTACTTGATGATGTGAAATCATACAAGTATTAAACAGTCTTCGTAGGAATTTCTTCTTCCGTAGGAACTTAGTCTTCAAAGCAACACTTGATCTTCATTGCTTGTTCCTGTGATTGTGCTTCCGTAGAAGTTCTTGAACTTGTTATTCCATGACATTTCTCCTTCAGTAGCTTCACTTGTCTTTTGACTTGTTCAGCTGGAATTGTTCTTCCGCAGGAGATCTACGGATGTTCACTTCAGTTGTATTCCTGAGAACATCTACGGAAGAACACTTTATTCATCCGCAGTTGTTCTAACACTTGGTGTTCACTGAACACATTCACACATACATTATGAAATATATTATATCATATATTTATAACATATATAATGAGATGTAACATTATATTGTTCAATTCATAAACACAAATGTAATCGAAATCATTCATATCATATCATTCAAATAATAATTACAAAGTGTGATTACAAGAGTTGATTGATCATCTAAACCTATACATGAGTTCTAGACCTAACAGGTTGCTTAATGAATGAGAACATAATAATCTCATATGAAGTTGTTTGCAAGAAACCCTAATTTTATTTGTTTCACATCGCTGTGAAGATGACATTGAGGAACAAACGTTATCGAGTAACATATCTTCAAAAAAGACAAATAACATAAAAGAAGAAGATTATAACAAACCGAAAAATCTTAAAATTAATGAAATCAAGTAACAGATCTTGAAAAAAAGAGAAATACAAAGAAGAAGAAGATGATAACGAACTATAAATCTTAAAAATTACAAAATCGAGTACTTGAAAAAAATACAAATACTAGATAAGAAAAAGATGATAACAAACTGATACCTCTTAAAATTACTAAATCGAATGACATATCTTACAATAAATACTAACTAAGAAAGACATATATGATAACAAACTGAGGAACCATCGATTCGATGAGGCCATTTGTAATAGTCAAGCAAGTCTAGTTAATCTTGTTTGTCAAAATACCAAAAGAATGTATCTGACATTGAAATTGAAGAGCAGATTTAAACTAAAAACGATAATATACTTGTGCTTGAGTGTTTATACCTTGAGTTCAAGTTCTTCAAAGTTAGTGATAACGTTGAACCTTTTTAAGATCACCTGCAAACATATTTAAGAATAAACAAAACAAAACATCTTAGCATTACGTGATAGTAACTCAAAATTGCAAGATAATTGTTCTTTTATCAATGATAATCATATGGATACATGTTTCTTCACTACGGTTACATTTAAAGTTAAGATGTGCAATGCACCAAGTGTAAAATTAGTATCAAGACTAAAAAAAGGATACTAAATACAAACTTGATACCAGCACCGTACACAAATGACATAATACTCAAATTCTAAAAAGGAGTCCTAAATGCAAACTTGATACTTTTCTGTTAAAAATAGTAGAAATACACAATTATGTTTCCTAACACATATGCGATTAACGTGTATTAGAATTTCTTCATTGGCTCAACTTGACCCACCCATTTTAAAAATTAATATTTAGTAGTGGACTTGAAATAAAAAAGAAAAATACATACACAACTAACCTGCTTGGGAAAGAATTATTTCCATTATAGCTATACTTGAACTTGATGTCTGTGGTTTTGGATCTCCTATAGTTCAAATATCATCATATTCATTGACCTGCAATAACATTTGACCAAAAAAAACATACTTTTTGTATGTTGTGTATGATCTTCTATAGTTCAAACATCACTATATGAAACTACTAACAAACCTAAAGACTACAAAATCAAACAAATGTAACTTCTTTGCCTATAAAAATTAAATCAGGTATTTTATATAAAAGTAAGAATACTAACATAGCCAAGTTCAAACGGTAATCTGGATAAGAGAGAGTAAGAAACAGAGGAAAAGAAACCTAGTTAAGTACCGCATTAGGATGATAAATGACTTGAAAACATAAGCTGTAGTTGAAAACCAATACCAGATATTGTTTCCTACACATCGAAGCATCTCCTACGAATAGATGGTTGTAAAATCTGAATCAAAGCAACCGAAGAACGATGAAGAAAAGCGAGAGCGCTGAGGAAAAAGAGGAAGCGAGAGCTATCAGGGACCTTCAAAATGAAGAAACGATGAAGAAAAGCAACCTAATGCGAATGAGAGATGTTGAGAGAGAAAGCCGAAGGGGCTAGGGTTTCGATGGACTAAGTTGATAGGTGAGAATGAAGTGGGTAAAGAAACATACCAGGGGCAGGTCGGGTCAAAAAAGGGTCCGCGTGAATTTTGAAAATGGGTCATAGGGTCCGCGCTAATTAAAAAACGGATCCTAACAATGGGATGCTTTAAATGCTACCACGTGTCAAAATGGATGTTTTAAAAGGTGCCATGTGGCTCACTGGATGTTTGTATATTAATATAGAAAGATATTAGATCTCTGCTTATTATATATATTATTCTTTTTAATATTTAGTGAATATTATAAATGAACAATTATTAATTGGTCTAAAATGTACTACTACTACTTTCACTCAACTTTTGCATTAAGAAACTAGTTTCTAAAGTAATTGCTTTTTCACGGTACTAATCACACCTTCTAATTACGCATTTTTATATATAGAACCTGCAAATAGTTCACTGAACTTTGTGACTCATTTACATGTAAAATATAATCTTTAAAGTATGTATATATAGGGAGAGAAAAACATAAAAATAAACAAAAAAAACCATCCATTTGGTCAAATAATTAATATAAAGGAAATAAACGATTTAGAAAAGTAAAAAAAAAGGAATATTAATAGTTTAGAAAAATTAAAGATAAAAGTGACATGCAACGTAAGAAACAAGGCTGCGCTGCGGAAGTTAGCAATCTTCAAAACGACGACTTCTTTGGGTGGATAAAGACTGAACAAGAAAATTCAAATTAAATAAAAAAAAACATTTGATATAAACTACTTCATTTAAGTTGTTTATTACTTTTGTATATACAGAAATTACTTTACTTGCTAAATGATATTTTTCACTATGTTTTAAAAACATTAAAATTTTCAAAGAAAAATACGAAAATGTAAAATAGGGCTTACAAGTTAATTCATATTAAATTTAAACAGCATACATGTTTTTCTAAGCCATTTTTACAAGAAACCACCAAGATTCAACTTACTACTCATAAACATCTTGTAAACTAACCAACCAACTTTAGTTGTTTATAAATATAAAGAGTAAATCACATTTTCTCCTTTAAGTTTAACGTAATTTTTATTTTTCATTCTTAAACTAATAAAATAACAAAAAAATGTCTTATATGTTTATATTTTGTTTAAGTGTAAGTTATTTTCACTAAGGAGAATCAGATAAATGACTTTGAAGAAAATCAGAAAAAATTGAATCTTGATTTTTATTATAGATTTCTTGTTTTCCTTTTTCCAAGTTAAATATTAATAAATATTTTCAGAATAAAGTATTAAATTTAGGTAAAGTTATAGTGGGGTTGGAAAAGGATTTCTTGTTTTGAATTTTCGTGATTTGCCAAATTTGTTTTTATAGTTTTTTATTTGTTAGCGATAAGCTAAAAAGAATATTAGAATAATATTCCTTCGTCAAAGATGACCCACCACCGGCCGTCAGCCACCCTTCTAAGCTTAATAGTCTTTCTAGGACCACAAATATATCTTGGGAACGTTTGGTTATTATTTTGAGGAGAATAATACACACACTACGTTCAATCTAATCACATACTATCTGTAAATTGTCGTTTAAAAACATACAAAAAAACACCATTTGTAGATCACATGTTATAGGTTTTGTTAAACCTCATGATTCTCCTTATTTTAAATGATCGTTTGAATTTGTTGTTGAATAACCATTTGAATATGAAGGTGGTATATTTAAGTTTGTGGTGATATAGGTATAGCATGACTCTTAAGGGCTGTTTGGTAACATCTGATTAAATAAATACTGAACCAGTAATAGATCTGAACCAGTAAGAAATCTGAACCAATAAATATGTTTAGTTGTAAAAAAGAAAATTAATAAAATAAAACAAAATAAAAACATCATATGCCACAATCCTAAATTCACCTCACCCACCAGTCCATCACACATTTTATCTCCACCACCACCTCCGCCTCCCTCCTCCACCGCCGCCCAATCTCTACCGACGACTCCACCACCATCACCGTCGAAACCAGCGTCCCTTCACGGCCACAACTGCGAGCCTCCGTCGAGATCCGTCGACACCATTCCTAAAGAGCTCATGAGCTTCTTCACCGACATGGCCGTTATGCGCCGTATGGAGATCGCCACCGACTCTCTCTACAAATCGAAGTTGATCCAAGGGTTTTGCCACCTGTACGACGGGCAAGAGGCTGTAAGCATAGGGATGGAGGCTGCGATTACGAAGAAGGATTGCATAATCACCGCGTATCGTGAACCACCACCGTGAACCACCGACTCCACGTCTGACTCGGGTCAGATGTGGGTTTAGATCTGACCGAATAAGGGTTCGGTCAAACCTATTCTCCGGTAAGATGCAAGCAACCAAACAAGGCACGTCTGACCGAGTCAGACGTGCACATCTGACCGGGGTCAGTCTGACCCAACCAAACAGCCCCTTACCTTTTATACTTAAAATTATGAGTTCTGTAATACTGAGAATCGTGTCACCATGTGTAATCATCCTTGATAGTTGCTTGTACAATATTGATGCATAACCTTGAAAGTTGATCCACTTTTGATCCATGCATCACCATGGTGGTGCTATGTAGGTTTGAAAGATGTTTTTGTTAGGGTAAAATAACTCCGCACAAAATGTTGGAGTAATGTTTTAGCCCAATAGGTTGTAACATCTAGCCAGAGCAAATTTAATGGATTTGCAAATATAGCAAAGTCGTTACATTGAAAAGAGGTTTCTCCTTGTGAGTGGATTGTAATGTGAGTTTTATTAGAGTAGGATTGAGTATGAGTAGAAAAATACAGAGCCATACACTTATTTTTCATGGGGAAAATGAGTATTTATTCTCGGGTAGTCGTGTATGGTCATCCATGTGTCGACATGGTTTGTTAGGTAGGTTTTGAATATGTTTTTCTTGGCTTGTTTAGTTAATGTAAGGATTTGGGGGTAAATCAAATTATCATATGTTAACCTTGAGTAATAGTAAACATATTAATCTTATTTCTAACATTATCATGATGAGCAATTATAAATTTATTTATATATTCTAATAAAACAAGGTTTTTATGGACACATGACTCTCTTTTGTGCATCCTCAACTTGTTTTTCCCACCTAAACCAAATAACCCATATTTGAAACACACGGATCCTTCTTTACCCTTTTTTTCTTTTACCAACATGAACTGCAACAGGCCGCCTACTAGGGTTTCTCATAAAACCGACTACTCTACATGCTTCTCACCTACACGTTCATCAACTTCATATTCTTCGTCATCATTTAGATCCCTAATGAGAATGAGAAGCCTAACGGTAAAACCCTCCTAATCAAGTGTTTACTCTTTTATTACGTAGGTATCTTTGTGTTCAATTTATTAGTTTTTCAGTTGCTATGGTGATACTTTTTTAACAGATAATTTATATATACTTCTACAAATTTATGAAATATCGTATGTATTCATCGAATTTAAAATATCGTATACACCCTTAAAAACATTCGAAACATCAAATTTATCCATATCATTTAAGACAATTCAAAAATTAACCAATTTACCTTCTTTTTAAATCTTTGCAACTTCATATATACTCAATCTGTTTTGTAAATGTGAAGAATTTAACGTGAAGACAATCAAAGAAAGGCTTCAATGTTTGCATATGTGAATATCAAACTGAAATAAAAAAAGGAGTAAATTATCATTTATATTCCTGACGTTTGTTCATTTTAACCACTGTATCTCTGCAGTTTTAAAATTGTCAATGACCCCTAATGTTTCCTTTTTATATCCATTTTGTACAAAACCCTAACACCATTAGTTATTCCGTTAATTCTTTTATAAAAAGACTAAAATGCCCCAAAGAATAAAATAAAAATAAAAAATTATAGGACCACCTACATTTCTTCTTCTTCTTCTTTGACCACCATAAACACACACCTACATCCACCACCACCCATCGACACCACCACCACCCACCATTGACACCACCACCCAAACCTTCTTCCTCTTTTATCTACATCCACCACCACCCATCAACACCACCACCCACCACCCATTGATGGCACCAGCCATCAACACCATGAACACCATAACCCACTCTATCATCGATCTGCACACATCACCACAACCCCACTCCACCACAGCCGTCCCTCACCACCACAACAGTCGTCACCCACATCAACCAGACCCATATATACCCTAACTACCACTATTCTAAGCCCTCCCTTCCTTCTCAGATCCGTAATTTCAAGTTCTCTACTGGTTATGTGGTTGTATGGTGGTGATGGGCGGTGTTGTGGTGGTGATGGCAGCTATGGTAGTGGGGATGGGGCTGTGGTGAGGGGTGGTTATGGTTGTAACCTCTCGTATTTTTTTATTTAACATTTGATTTAACGTCGTTATTCTTGTAAGGGCTTGTTTTGTTATTAATGCAAGTACGAGGTCTTATTTGTAAATTTTTGGAATTATTTATAATTAAAATAATTGAATAATTAATAATAATAATAATAATAATAAATAATAATAATAATAAAATAATAATAATAATATAATAAATGATAAAATAAAAATACTAATAATATTAATAATTATTAATAAAAACAATCTAAGATAATATTTTTTTAAAAACTTGTAAATTTTAAGTTTGCATAAAATAACAAAAATTTAAACTATAGTTACTAACCGTAAACCTGTTAAATTACAAACTTTTAAACTTGGATTGAAATTATAAATCTTAAAACTACAGGGACTCAAA